>OMPJ01039495.1:0-30210 GCA_900312935.1 Carapus acus | reverse complement strand
TGACACCCCCACCACCACCACCACCACCACCACCACCTCCCTCGCTCTCCTGATCCACCCGCACACACTGGCAACTCCCACACCTCCGTCGCCCACGGCACATTTTTCGCCCGGCACGTCCCTCACCTTGAAATCCAGATGATTTCACACACCGCTAGAATCGCTTTGCTGTTTCCATCCCCCTGTCGTCCCCCTCCACGCGACGTGACTTCTTCTTTTTGTTTTTGTTTAATTAACAGGCGCATTTATGCATGACAACAGGATACAAACAAGCACCAAGTCTTGGGATAGCATAGATTTGCTTCACGTAGTCCAAAATAGCTCCATCGTATGGTTTGATAGCGTGGTTTGTTTTTGTTTGGAGACTCATTTAAAAAGCAGAGCATTGGATTTGGAGAGGAGGGCGGGTGCGGGGGGAGAGGGTGAATCTGAATTTATCTTCCGAGCAATGAAAAGATTTCTTATCTAGGCCAGAAGTAATAAGACTGGGGACAAGGACAGAGTGGCTGGCATAAATGTCCAGATGGTATCTGACAGAATGAAAAGTTTACAATAGCTGGGTTTATACTGACAGTTTTGGAAGTTTCTAAAATGTCTGTAAAAGTCAAGACATCGACTGGCAGCGCGCATTTGACACAAAGGAAGTCTTTGTAAGCTGTCCACTTTACAACACGCGGTCATGAATTAATTGCTGTACTGTTTATCGTCCAGAAAAAGGGGGAAAAATCGTTTATTTTCAGTGGGAACAGAAGAAGCCGATGAAAACAATGGGCATTTATGGAACTGTCGATCAAAACCCGAGCCGGTCGTGCGCCTGTACGTCTTCGTTGGCAAATTAAACAATGTCAACAAGCCGCATGACTTCTAATCAATAGCCGGTCAATTTGTTTACCGCTGTAATTTGGACACACTATTCAGCTTTACGGCACGAGGCTCGAAATGAGCTCGACATTTTTACAACAGCGAGGGGCGTTTTAATTAGTTGTTTCTTCAGGCAGTTTTTTTTTTTCTTTCTTTTTTTTCTTGTTTGTTGATGTGTTTGTATTTAGTCATAAAACTGGACCAAGAGTTTAATTGGCAGTCAGCGTGGAGTGGGAGGAAATTCAGCAAAAAGTTTAATCACTTTATATTCTCCCTTTCCAACTGCCTCACCCCTGCCCACCATACACAGGCACGCGCACGCACACACACGCGCACACACACACGCAACCAACACATACTGTAGCACCTCCTGCCACAGATGGTTGTTATTTTTACTTTATTTTTAGTTTTTGACAGTAATGTCATGAACGTTAGAAGCTTAGCTACACACAGAGGAGACAGCGGGGCTTCGAACAGAGTCATACACACACGCACGAGCACGCACAGGCACACACACACACATTCATGCAAGAATCAAAAAGATACATGTACGTCCAAGATATGATGCATAAATTATTAGTGACTTGCTGTACTTTGCTACTTAATAGTGTAGAGGGTCTTAAACAAAACGCTGAGAGGATGGAGGTATTGCCACATTAGCCGGAGTCCTCCAGGCATGCATGAACACACTCTGAGTCAATAATTAATGCGCACCCTCACACACACATACACACATTGGTACACAGACGCATGGAGAGGAAGCGAGAGCGGGAAAGAGAGAGACAGAGAGAGAGAGAGAGAGAGAGAAAGAGGGAGATACATGTGTGCAGGAGCAGAAAATAATGCGCGAGGCGGAGGAACTTCCTCTGAAACCATCAACTGGAAGTCAAACATCTGTCGCCAGATGTGAAACCCTCGTCCTTCTCTTACGCCTGGAACCACGCGGCCGCGTCCGGCGCGGTGATTCATTGGTCGTCGCCTCCACTGTGTTTACTTGATTGGAGTGAGGAGACGGTCAGGCGTCGCTGAATCCCAACTGTCCTCCTCGACGTCTCCTCATAGCCTGACACGTCCCTTGGAGCTTACATAATGTGGTTCTGCCCTAATTTCTCTCGCTTCAGCAAAAGCGGAATCGTCAAGCAACATAAACCCATCAATCTGCCAAACGGATGAGCACGGGCTATTTCATGGTGGTTAGCTGAGTTATTAAAACTGACACCTCACCTCGTCACCTGGACCCAGTGTTTGACGACATATGACAGCCGTGAATTCTCCAGCCCAAATAAAATAAGCTCTGTCTTTATTTTTTTATTTTCTCTTCAGGGATGGGTAATGCGAAGTAATATTGTTGTCTATTTGTCACAACTCTGAATCACAAATTAGCCTACATGCTGTCCCAGCACAGTACCTCCTGTTCTATAACAAGAGTTGTTTTCTGTGTCACGTAATTGGATGTTTCCATGGATACCAAGTTTCAAGAAGCCATTCCGGGCCAGAATACGCTTGCTTTGCCAGTGTCTGTCGTCGTCTTCGGATGTAAATTTTGTTGTCACTGCGAGAAAATGACCACGTGCGTCCATCAGTTGAGACGCGTATTCCAATCTCGATATAAGATACGTGACATGAATAAGTGAATACGTGTTAAAACTTAATGCGACTTTACTAATCATGCCTGAGCTTGCAGTGCTGAGAGTCGTATACTTATGTATGTATGGAAGGCTTTATGCAGCCCCGTCCCCGGCACATTGCGATATTTACGAGAGCGGCAGTGGATGGGAGAGATAAGGCAACACAGAAACAAGGCTGTACCAAATGAATGCACATGTTTTATTCAATAGCTCACAGCTAAGGAAACAGTACATGGTAGATCTATTTTTTTCTTCTTTTCTCTCTCTTGCTCATTTAGCAGCTGCAACTTTAATTGAAAATGCTGATGAAAAGTTTATTTACAAAAGCAGCCGTTTCATAGTAAAACCAGCAAAACAGTGTGAATAAGAACACAGAGGACAGAGGCCTGACCTCGTTTTGCAAATGATAGCTATATGAGCGTTTACACTTGACAATCACATGACGCTGTTTAGTATATGTTGTGGAGACTTCTCATATGCATACAGGTACTCTGTGATTTTAAAAGCAACCCTGACGACAAATTGTACACTCCGATTTTTTCTCCCCTGCTCCAATTTCTGTCCTTTCTAATTTAATGAAAGCTTCACACTAAACACTGCAAAAGATTTGCGTAGGATGTCATCCAAACTGGCAAAGTACACCTTCCATCCGTTGGCGTTGTTGTACGACTTACTCAACTACGCAGCTTTAATTAGTTTGCTTCTCATAAAGCTGTCGTGTGGGTGGGTGTTTACAGTGCTTTCACAATTAAATTCATGGCAACATATGGATAAGTAAAATCCCCCCCAAAGACACCCTCTGAAGTACGAGGCGGGTGTGGGTTTTTACACCGTGCTCGGCTGTGCAGACTTCCATCGCGGTGGCTTTAAATAGCACGTCACGGGTCAAGAGACAAGGTAATCACAAAATTATACATACATGTAAAAGGAAACAAACTGTAATTGTATCGCGGTTTTCGAGCGTGACTAATGCCGCTGTGTAGGACATGTGCAACGCACACAGACTCCAGATACGCCGCGTCGTCTAATTAGCTGAGTTAAGATGACAGGTCCGGGATGTAATACACCATATGATGCAGGATTACTCTGTGTATTAAACTCCTAGGGAAAGTCCTTTTCTCTCAGCTTACACTATTGACCCAGAAATTTTTTTTAAGCGCGTATTATTTTTGGATGATGTGCTCAGTTTGCTTTATAGCTCAGAGGATTTGCAAAAGAAATAATCTCGGCGCAAAAGACAACTGGAGCCATTCATGGCTCTGCATTCATGTGCTTTTCAGTCCAATATTTCCGGTCCTGCAGACCGTCAATGTACACATTAGTCATACTATATACACAGCCCACCCACCACAAAACACACAAGTGCACTTATTTGTATTGGTATTTGCTCTGAAATCCAGGGGTTTAAAAACATGTATAGAAAATGAATTATTGAAAATGTTGTACAAAAGTGCGTCTGAACACCTAAGGTGCTTTGCACTTGTATTGAGTATTTACGATGTGTGTTTACGGACAGGAAGCTGTGGGCTGAGTGTTGTACACAGATAACCAAAGTATAATCTACACCTATAGGCAGAGTGCAATATTTTCAAGGTAGGGTTACTTTATTCATTTATCCACGACGGCTACGTGCACGTTTCTCACCATATTGCACATTTAAGAAAGTGACATCATTCAGGACCCGTAATAGTCAATAGTGCATTACCATGACAGGACAGACTGACAGGTGAAGACCCACGTTTTTCTCCATATAAAAGTAGGAAATTGTTTATTTGAGTTATTTGAGCTTAGTGCGAGACGGATTTATGGCAGGGCGTTTTAGACAGAACTCAAATTACCTCTCATTAGAGAACGCACTTCAGACGGATCACTCCGGAGGAAAAGCATCACAGCTTCACACATCTGATGTATGGCGACATAATGAAGGCGGTAGGAAGCATCTCCCGCTCTAGATTTGACTCACACGTCCCTTTTAAGCGAGGGCAACCGCAGTCGTGGCATGAATAAAGCTGCACATCTCCTCTCAGCCGCTCCTCCACGAGCCGCGTGTACGTACGCGCACTATTAATCATTTAATGCGTCCATGACACATGATGCAGACCTTGATGGAAGCAAATCTTGTCAAACAAACGGACAGAAAAACATCTGCAGTTTTATCGTTACAGTAGCAAGAAGGCTCCTCGTTAAAATGGATCGGTGTTTTAACTTGGAGGCAAGTGCCATGCGATTAATCGAAGGGAAACGTCCGTTAGTTTGGATATTGGGAAGCTTTGGGGGAGACATCACAGACGTCAACACACACACGTATGCTGAGTTTTCTATATTGTATGAAACATTGATAGCGTTTCCCCATATTGCTAGTTTGCTTGCACCCACATCTTTGATGACTTGGATTCAAAATCGGAATTGAGTCCCTCCACAGCTGCGCCTGAGCAAAACGTGCCGAGGTGTGTGCGAGGTGTACACAGGAACTGAATTTTCGTACAGTTTTTTTTACATAATTACTATGTTCACCTACTTAGGCACAGGTCTCAGCGGTGGTTACGGCTCAATTTACTGCCTGATTAAATTGTGCTTCTCTTGTTAAGTTTCATTCTGAAATAATTAAGGGAGGGGGAATTGGAAAAGGTGGCCGTGAAGATATAAGGTTTATTTTGAGATAAGAACGTAATTTGTGCATGGTTCATCAACACCGGTATAATTTAAAGAGTAAAAGCTCATCCTCGCTGTGCTGTGGAGAGAACAGCCCCCAGGATATTGCAGCCCTGATTCGCTGCCTGTTTGCTTTTGGAAAACACTTTTTATATTTACAAATTTAGCTGTGAGACACAACAGGGATGGAGTGAGTCATGTTATATGAAGCATTAAATCAGTGGTTCTCAATCCGTGGAGCCTGTGTCGCCAGCGGTACTGAGGCGCCACCCCACTCTGCAGTAGTGCAGACGACTGAATCACTGACAGCGTTTTTTTTTCCCTTCTTCCCTTTAAATCAATAATTTGAGAACTCGTGTCTCGTTTTCTGACACGTGCGCTGCACTTACTTCCATTTTACACAGATCAATAAAATACTGCGTTCCGTCTCCGCGCAATTCCTTTCTGTAGGCCACGTCTGAAAGTAACGGCTCCTTTTGAAGATGTGTTTTGTCTTCCCTTTTGTCAGCATC
Organism: Carapus acus; assembly: GCA_900312935.1. Lineage (NCBI taxonomy): Eukaryota > Metazoa > Chordata > Actinopteri > Ophidiiformes > Carapidae > Carapus > Carapus acus. The sequence continues at coordinate 24,557 of OMPJ01039495.1, read as the reverse complement.
CCGCATCTTGTGCTGAGCGAGGCGTTGTGTGTATATGTGTGTGTGTGTGTGTGTATGTGCATGTGTGTGTGTGTGTGTCTGTGATGTCTGTGTGTAGGTAGTGAGGTGAGTGATGTGCAAATCGCTTACGACGATGCAATTTTCGCCGCCTCTCATGTAGAGGCGGCTTCAGAGTGCAGTACTTGTCTGAAAGTAAAGTTTTGAGAGCTATTTTGCTAATACAGAGGACGACACAAAGGAGAGAACAGCCTCAAACTCCATAATTGGGGGTGGGTGATAAAAAAAAGAAAATGCAGGTCAAAGTAAACAATGCCATTGCTCAAAACTGCGTAAACGTTGTGCGTTTCTCAAGAACTTGTAGGTAATCTGGATCGATGTGTAGTTTCGCCTTCAGTTCCCAGTACTCGCTCCTGTTGGGCTCTACGTATACAGTACTTGGCGCCGTGCAGTAAAGAATAGTCTGTTGTAATCTCTCCGGGTGCACGTACTGATGTCTAGCATCAAAGTCGGAGGTACCGTGGCTAGCCGGATGTGCTGAGTGTCTGCACGGTAACGTGTTGCTGCAGTGGGCGTGTTTGTCCGGCTCCAGGACGTCTCTGTAGTAGTACCGATCATCTCGCAAAGGGGTGGAGGGCTTGTTGCCGACAGGGTCCGGCGTGGCGGCGCTGTATTCGGAAGTTATGACGTTACTGGCCGCGTCTTCGTCGGAGATGCCCAGGAAGGCGCCGTTCAACTCATCAAAGTCTCGGTACCCGTCCAGCGATTTGCTGTCGTTCGGGGTGAGGGCGCCGACTCTGCTCGCTGGTTCCACCGGGGGCGGGATGTACTCGTACACGTGCCCGGCCGAGGTCCTGACTTTGGGGATGGTTCCCTTTTTGTACAGGCCGTACTCCATGTTGAGGGAGCTGATGCACGCGTTCATGGAGTCGTTTTGCTCGTTTTGAGTCTTCTGACGCCTCTTCTTCATGGCCACAAACATTCCGGCGGCCACGAAGACGGATGCTATGAACATGAGGAGAAAAGCGAGAATCACGACAGATAAAGGGACCGCGGTGTATTGGGAGTCGGAATCCAGCGATGTTTCTATGGTGATAGTGCTGCCAGGAAATGATTCTTCAGAGGGCGGGATCACGGAGGCAAGCACATCAGAGTTATTAGGGCAGAAATTAGACGCTTTAATGTATCTCATATCCTCCCCAGCCAGCTTCTTGGGGGATCCACAGATGACATTGTTTACAACCGTGCCAGTGCTAAGCTGCTCTAGCCACATCTTCAAATCCAGTATGGCACAGGAGCAATCCCACGGATTCTCAAACAAATCTACTTGCACAAGAGCTCTGAGCTGATCTAGCGCACCGCTGACAGGGAGATATCGGAGATGGTTATTGCGAAGATTTAGTCTGGCTAGAGTCAACCCATTGAATATTCCCTCAGGTAGAGTTTTTAAGAGGTTATTGTTGAGAAAAAGAAGCTGCAATTTCGGGACGTGCTGAAAGGTGTCAGCGGCGAGCTCTTTTATCACATTGTACTCCAGATATAAGAACTGTAGGCTCTCTAAGCCGTACAGCAGGTCTGCCGTTAGGTGGTCGATCAAATTCCCATTTAAATAGAGCCTCCTCAAGTGTATCAAATCTCCAAAGGCTTTGCCGTGTATGTGCGCTATTCGGTTGTTACCCAAATGAAGCAAATCTAATCCAGTCGCTTCAGTGAAATCTGATCTGCGCACCACAGGGATGTAATTCCCAGTGAGATACATCTTTTTGGGGTTGTAAGGTTTTGGATCTAAGTCGGAGATGCGCTCGATTTTCCTCTCTTGGCAATTGACGTTCAGGCCGAGGTCTGAAATTTGAAGATTGCAGGTACAGGCTGTCGGACAATCTAAAGGCACCGGAGATTTGGTCTGATATGAGATAATTTGGCCGTAGTGTTGTGGTTTATTCGACGGGACACGAGCGGTGGGTCTTGACTTTAATTTTCCTGACTGGCGAGGTCCCTTAGTGGGTCTTGATGAAGACCGTGCGATCCCAGATGATGTCAGGGAAGCTGTGACTAGAGCGGAGGCCGTCTTATAGTATGCATCGGTGCTTAAATGTGGCAAAGGTTGCATCTCGTATTCAGCGATGGCTCTCCTCGGGCACAGCTCTTGCTTGGAAACTTCGTCAAGATCTCGACCGTGGAGCCGAAAGGGGAACTCGCAAACCACGTCTCCGACCAGGGCCGTGTAGGATATGCTCTCTAGCCAGGTTTTCAGCGCAATCAGTTCGCACGAGCAGTTCCACGGATTCTCCTCCAGTTGTAACTCCACAATGCTGCCCATGTTCTCCAGCAGGCCCGAGTAAGGGAGCACCTTTAACTGATTTCCCCTCAAGTCCAAGTGGGTCAACGGCACGTCCTGGAAAACGTGAACGGGCAGACTGGATATCAAGTTGTCATTTAAAATCAGCACCTCCAGGTGACGAAGCTGGTCAAAGGCGTTTGGCGCCACTTGAGTGATGTAATTATAATCAACCTGTAGATATTCCAGATTATCAAGTCCAAGGAAAAGCTCTTCCTTCAGGGCGTCGATCTTGTTATTGTTCAGATGTAATCGTTTTAATCCCTGAAGTCCGTTAAAGGCTCCGGCCTCAATCTCAGATATGTCATTATTGCCCACGTGTAATATCGTTAGCCCACTGTAGTCGGCGAAGCCATTGGTGGAGAGTTTCTTCAGAAGGTTCCCAGTGAGCAGGAGGTAATACTGCGGAAAGTACGCCGGGCTTATGTCTGAAATACTTACAAGCCCTCTGTTTTCACAGCTCACTGTGTGTATCCCATCTCTCTCCTCGCAGGCGCACGGTCTTGGACAGTGTTCCCCGTTGCCGCCGAGAATTTCGACGGCATACACTGATGTTGCACTGAACAAAACATATGAAATCCAAAGACGCATTTTCTTCAACTGATGACCGAGATCACAGTCCTGCAAAGAGATCCACAATGTCATCTGCAAACAAACACACGCGCACATGCACATACACACACACACACACACGCAAACACCACGCACACATATACACACACACAAACACACAGCAAGGGACAACTTAATACACACTGGTTCAAGGAATAGTCTCAGATGAAAATAAAACCGTTGCAGCCTTGGAGAAAAACTGAAAATGGAAACTGTCATCGTTCTGCAAAGATTAACAGCCGTTATCTAAGGACGATGACGTTTCATGACGGCTGATTTGTTGGTCCAACATCCGTGGTCACAGCAGGAGAGCATGACTGTATTTTCAATTATGACCAGTTGTCCTTCTTTGTATTTGGCCGCTGTTTACATGCTTATGAAGAATTATGGGCCAGATCTTAAACAAGGGGGAGCCTGAGCCAAGGCTTTCTCTGCTGTCACCCAGAGGAAACTTCGAGCTGCCTGGCAGCTGATTTAAAATAGCTCCCTCAACCGGGAGTCGAGGCGAGCAAACAAACAAACAAATCAACAAACAAAACTCCTTAGGGCTACAACAACAGATGCAAGGTCAATAAGACAACAACAGTCTGAATCCGCCGTGAGTGCAAGTAACATGCCATGCATCACACCCTGCCTGACAATTTACAGCACCGTGGATAGGAAATAGAGAGAGAACACTTGGACAATGTTACGCCCTGTTATCTTAACCACATGTTTGACTGTAAGGAAAAACTCCTGGTAGGGTTGACATACCTGAGGAACATTTATGATGTGGTGTCCGTGGAGTGTGTCAGCGCAGTTTGCGGGTTATTCCGTCAAACGGTTTTTTTTTCTCTCTCTGTCTCTCCCCTCGTTGTTGGTGCTGGTGGAGGGGGACTCGATCCACGCCGGGGGACGGAGCGGACGCGTCCGTCGGCGTCACTGTAACGCATTAAGACGACGGCGAAGACGCAAGAAACGCTGATACACCATATCTGGTAAAACACACACACACGCATACAGGCACACACACAGCCTCAGCGCCTGGCAACAAAGTTGCTCATTCTCTGTCTCTATCTCTCTCCCTCCCTCTCTCTCTCTCTTTCCCGTCCTCACTCTCTCTCTCTCTCTCTCTCCCTCTCTCTCTCTCTCTTCCTCTCCGGGGCGCACGGGCTCGAACGTGCGCTCGCGCTCGCACGCTCTGTCGCGCGCGCTCGTGCGCACGCACTTACTCCCACGCGCGCACTTGGTGGTCGCGGGAGAACGTGAAGTCATCTCATGCGCGACGAATGAGCTCAGCGGAGCGTCAGAGCGGCCGCGGTGCGGCGCGGCGCGGCGGGCCGCCCACGCACACACGTCCCCCGAGCGTCGGTCCACCACCTCCCCGGGGGAGGCGGGCTACGTGCGCCTCGCACCTGCAAACACACAGGTAGCCCACAGAGTCATTCACCTCAACCCCCAAAACATGAATGATTTACTACAACGATCCATATCCCCAAACCTCCGGTGACCCATATTTGCCTGGTTGCTCCCCTGGCCCTCTGTCGCGCTGCAGCGTTTGGCTCAGAATTAAAATGATGAATAATTTATAGAAAAAGGAGACATTGAAATAGCCCAGTTCAAAGTTTGTTTTCTTATTCAGTGAAACTCACTGTTTTACCATCGCCTAATGTTCTTTTGCAGTCTTCCTTTTTACTATTCTTTTCTTTTTTCTTTTTACGCCAGCAAGAGTCATGATCGCAATCATGTTTCTCCTCCTCCTCAATCACCTTCCCCTCCTCCTCCTCCTCATCATCGCAGTGGAGTAGCTCAGGAGGCTGAGCAGTCATCTACAAACCAGTGTGTTGCAAGTGCAACTCTGGGCTCCTCCCACAGGGCAGAAGAAGCATCTGTAATCGGGTCCGTGAGCTCCTGACCGACCTCTGACCGCCCAACCAAAGCAGCTAAATATATTCAGCAAAGCAATTTCTCTCAAGATAACCACAGCAAATGGAGAGAAATTCACAATATTTGTCATCATTACAACCACTGTTGAAAAACAAACAAAAAAAAAACCCTGAGTCACGTCAATGTATTCAGCGAGTTGTTGAGAATGACAAACCATTCTAGCAACAGTGAGTGACTGTGTTTGATGCTGCGCGATGAAATAAACAAGCCTCTAACGCAGCTGTGGGTTGACTGTTAAAAGAAACAAATCGTTCTTGTAAGCCATGTTGCTAGCGTTACTGCCTGGCGCGGTTAATTTAAAGACGCGATGTCTTCTAGCCATACTCAACTTTATCTTTCCCACACCCCACACTGGCAGAGTGGTGTATCTACATGCTCCTCACTCCATAAAGGAGCTGCTGGTGACAGTGTTTACAGCCCGCGAGTGTTGACTTACTGACTGTTTACTTTCCTGAGCTCTGCTCCTCACAAGGCACAGGGTGGTCTCTGTTTGGCTTTATTGTTTTGTAGTTCAGTCACTGTTTTGTTGTTTTTTTATTTATTTCTTGCCATGGAGGGTGACAGCTAGCCCTCGAATAAACTGTCAAACCTGATCCTATTTCAGCTTATCAAATGCAGCCAAAGCGGCGAACATGGTAAATACAGTATGTAACAACTGCAGAAGAATCGCATCATCGTACCGTCAGGGCTGAGAGCACGCCTGCACACAATGTTGCCCCCTCCACAGTGTGTGTGCAGTACATGTGGGGTCGTCAGAGCAGGAGTTCTACTGAAATATTTATGAATACACAGGTTGCTTCCCAGCCAGTTGTGCCAGTGTATTCTCTGTTCCAGACTCCAGACAGCCTCCAAATTCCAGCATCTCAACATTAATATTTAGGTCACACCAAGGCTGATCACTCTCATAGCATGTTTTTTGTGCTAATATCTGCATGTCCATTTAACTCACCATGATATATAGAAACGGAGAAGCTATGCAAAAATTTACTGCAGCAATTACTCCTCTTTTTTTTTTTTTTTTTTTTTTTTGATATGCTGTTGAACCCATGGATGCATTACATATCAATAGCTAAACTTCTCCATGAGTGGGATCATTTTTGACCCCAATTAAAATTCTCAAACTATTCTCAAAATGAATGAAAACATAAATAAAGAAATATGTTGCCACATGCCACAATTATGTTTAATGAGGAATACCTTGAGTATGAATATACATGTATTAAGATTTTCTTTAAAAAGATTTTAAAGAATAACAACCCCTGGAGTTATTTTTGACCCCACCTGTACATCAAAGGGGTAAATTGGCTTCTCCTCATTTGACCAAGACTTTTTTCGGGAATCAATGTCTCGCTCAAGGGCACTTTGACCGTGTTGTGAGAGGATGCTAGAATCAAACTAGCACCCTACTTGATTTTAGATGACTGCCCCACCTCCTGAATGAATGTACAGTATGTGCAGATACACATATATAGATCAGTGCATGGATATGTGTGTAATCATTCATACATGCACAAATGTGAGTGTTATCCTCCTTCGAATGCTTCCTCCGCATATAAAGCAGCACCTGTTTCACGCGCTCCTGCGAAGGAAAGCGACAACAACCAAAAAAAAACAACCCCAAAACGTCACATCCCACTCAACCAGAGGCGATGTCACTCACGTGGAAAGGTGCTAAGTATCACAGCGTACGCTGACGCACATCTCCAGCTGTATCCGTCATCCCCTCTGCTTGGTTCCAGCTCACATGAGAGGAAGGGAGAGTAGGCACATCAGCAACACAGCCTGTGGCACACAGTCCAGAAGCACGAGGGCTTTATTCATCTCGTATGCATGTCAGTGCCTCTGTTACGCGCCTCTTCCGAGACTTGGACTGCGTGGTGGGGCAAACCCCTCAGCGCGAGAGAGGCACCATCATTACACCACTGTTTCTGCATTAATTAGCTTTAATGTTTGTTGAAACACGGTGGGCAGATGATTCAACTGGCTTACAGCTGTACGGCAAATAAAATAGCTTATCACGGGGTGACAGCAATCAGGTTTGTTGTTTGGCTGCATTTAGTAACCGTTCAAATTTGGTTGCGTGCTAGCGAGGTTGTGCACACGGGGACACGAGCTCTCCGTTCTCATCTTGCTGTGGTGCGGCTCATGTTAATCCGTGATCACAGAGTGGAGATGGAATCGGAGACCCAGCACAATATGAGCTTCATTTAATAATTCTCCCTCCGAGTCTTCCACGACACTGAACACAATCCGCCGACCAACGGAGAATAGGAGACGACTCTCTCTCTCTCTCTCTCTCTCTCTCTCTCTCTCTCTCTCTGTCAATCCCCCTCTCACACACACACTCACACGTGAAGTCATCATCATGACTCACAATTTTGTGCCGCAAATTCAGATATGCACATATGGAGCTGGAGCCACGCCAGCTTATTGGATGACGGTGGAAATGTGCTCTCTCTTACAGATGGCGTGATGCACTCCATCATCAGTGTGGAGCTTGGAAGCCTTCTAGAATGTTCCTGAGAACCATTTGCCATGGTCTCACAGCAGGGGGGAGCGGAATCCTGGGCTCATATGAGAGAGAGTGGTTCACAGTAAACAATTCGACCACAGCTTGGTTTTCAAAAGGTTGCGATGTCACATCAGTGGCTGTGAAATAGATTTTTTCAAGTGTTTTATTGTTCTAACTGTAAACACTAACAACACACATAAACCAATTACCATCTGATGCTTATGCCTGTGCATACCGTGGCCTTGCATACGTTTAAGTCCAACAAAGACGCAGGAGTTCAACAAAGAGAGGGCAGAATTTTCCAAGTCTGTTGATAGAGCATTATACAGATACACCTCGGCAGTGAGAAGATATTGTTTTGCTGGAAGGTCATTTCTCCTCTCGTTATACCAATTCCAAGTGGTCGAGATTAACATGACATTAATCTGAAGCGCTACCAATTCTTGTATACAGATTAATGGAAGTAGGTCAGTGAGCTCCCTTGGTCCACTGACCACAGCGGTGGGACCATTGGTCTACATGAGAAACAGAACCAGAACCAGTATTTTTTTGTTTAACTGCCGTTACACCCCCTGTTGGCCAGAAAGGCAAAAGGAAATCTGCTGTTAATAATAATTTATTAAAATAATTTCCAAGGGAGAAGATTTGTTAGCGGCACTGCAAGATTTGTACTGATTTGTGGGAGACTGGGAGTTGTGTAACTATCAACAGGTTTTTGTGGTATTACAATGCCCTAACCTTAACCCTAACGCTACGACACTCTGTTTATTTCATTTGAAAATACCTAGAACACGATGCACAAACACATTTTTCACGATGTGTGCCCGTTACATGCAATACCAAGGTCAAACAGAGGCGGGACAAAGCTTAGACGATCAAACGAAAATATGGTCAGCACAGTTCAATGTCACCGGTTTGTTGCTGTGATGCAACTGGTGAGTGGAATGAATTCATTCACATTTCTATAAAAAGCCCCAGCCTGTGACCATGGCAGAGAAGAGGATGCCACAGTACCAACAACTGGAACATTCTGTATCCTGGTCCTTCACGAGGACGCAATGGATTCATGATGACTCATAACTCAAGACTGTCCTCCAGTCAAATCTGCATTGACATGCTTGGTATGACGTTTATTTGTGTTCTTCCTCTCAACTAAATAGCCTCATATTTGATATACAGTAGAATACCTGCCTAGAAAACGCATATGCACTTCTCCCTTCCACCTCAGGGTGTCACTGCTGACTTACAAAAGTCAGCAGTAACACCCACCATATATTCTATCAACATTAAACTCTGCTGTCCTCCATGGCCATTACAGCTGATGGAAAGTTGTCTTCAAGTGCCAGACAGTGATCATCAAAATCACTGAACTGGATTTGAAGAGTAGAATTGATGGTTTGCCATCTGCCCACCTTGGTATCTATGTGTGCATGAATGTATACATATGCATGCAGGTGTGTGAGCATGAGTATGTATGTAGGTGTGGATGTGTATGTGTTGGTATATGTTTGCATCCATACATCTTCTGTCCATCTGTTTGTAACATAAATACATAAATAAGTAGGATACATGAATCAGGTTGGTAAGATATATTACCATATATACTTTAGGTGCATACTGTACATGTCCCCATGTGATCTTTTTCCAAATCATCCAATCATGGAATTTCTTCAAAATAAGCAACTAATGCCATTAGGTTGAGCAGAAATGAAGATGGCTGCCATTGTTCACAAAACGCCCTTATGTATTCATCAGAATCCAAACCACATCACACACCTCACCGCGGCATTCGCCATCGCAAATTAATTTCAAATGACTGTAATTCTTCAGAGACACGCTGATGGGAAGATTCCTATTCCAAATCATACCCTAACCGAGCATGTCGCCAGCCTCTGGCTTGATGGAATTCTTCATTGAGATAAGTTCTACTCACCTTAGATGAGGTGTTTTTAATTAAAACTTATTTCAAACTAATTTTGCAAAATATTTCTGATGCTTAGAAAGCTGCTATTGTGTCCCTGACAGCTGCAACACATAGATTTGCCTTTTCAAATGATGAGCGATTCTTGTCGCGCTCCTTTTCATGATTTCCATTGCAGGGACTGAGAGTAATTGCATGAGAGCAAAACTTAATAACTCCACTCACTCCTGAATATAGCCTGTAGCCTGATAGAAGACGAGGAATTCTCATTTCCTTAAAAACACCCCAAATTAGCTCCAAAAAACACATCGAAAGGGAAATGGTACAATTGTGCATAGCACCTTTCACACGTTTAGTCATTGTGATGAGGGACTGTGAAGAATACAAATATCACATCAGCACGGGACGCTGGGAATCATTATGAGATACTTAATAAGGGCGCTGCTCAACAAAATGTATGGAATATACAGCTTGATTCTTAATGACAGCCTAGCAACAGCGTAGGACGTATGTCCAGGAAATGCAAATCAGGTAATATGGAGATATTCCCTGGACTCGCACATTGTGTTTATTTGACGTTACAGATCAGGGATGCCTGATGAATCTGGCATATTGTCTGCTTTGGGTTCTTCAGGAGGAAAAGAGGAAGCTTTGAATGACCAGGCGGAGCTGCCGCTTTCTATTAATATTCTTTGTGAATTGAACTAAACATTTGCCGCACGTCAGCCCTGCAGAATCCCTCCTCCCCCTTGGTAAAACGGAGCCCAGGGAATATGATAACAGGAAATGGGTTGATTTGGTGAAAAACACACCGCATGCATTAATTATCATGTATCACCGCTGTTTATGAATTATTTTAGAGTCATAATGGCGGGCCTGATGGAAAAAAATGGGTGGAAAAAACTGCCTCTAAACAGGTAGCGAGAAAGAGGCGAGGTGGGAGTGAGAAAACAGAGGCTGCCTGTGAGCACAGCCATTTACTGTCCTCAGAACCCCTGCTTGTTACTGATGAGAACAAGATAAAGTCCCGACATGTTCACTGAGGTCAATTGCTGTGTGGCGTCTGTATGTACCTCGATAGCATGAGGGCTTTCGTGCCTCTTAATTAAATACTACATACCTCGCCTTATCTCTGCCGCTTGGCAGTGACACAGGTTCCCCCTGCAAACTGAGGACGGATTTTCTTTACCCAGCAGATCAAATGCAAATGCACCAACAAACAAGCAAAACGCCTCACGCAAGTCTCCAATGGACAAACATATTGCGGTTCTCAGATGATGGGCGGAAACCGCCAGCTAAACCGATGCAGGGGAGATCTCTCCGGGTTTGTTTTTTTCCTTTTTTCCCCCCTTTTCTCTCTTTTTTTTAAAATCTCTGACGGGGATGACTCAAGAGCTGAGGTAATTACCTTGGTCAGAGAGGTCACAATGGAACATAATGGAAAAGCGACGGCACGGGAAGTCCAACTTCTTCACATTTCACCCACACAAAGCCAAAGCAGCGAAAGGCATCGCAAGCAAAGGCAGAAAATGGTGGCAGGCAACACAAACAAAAACAGCGGCTCTTGCCATTTGTCTGCGAAATAACTGTGTGTTAAAATTCAACTTTGGATAACACTTGGAATACTGTCAGCCATTGCTGCTGGGGCTTATTTTTCCTCAAAGAAACAGGTTGTTACAGAATTCCCTGTGGAGGAGAAACAAAGTGCAGATTGAAAACCCGTGGCATTAGGTAGCTTTATTTAGCAATGTGTGTTTTATTCCTAAGGGGATGGGACACATTGTTGATTGTTCACAACGGGCCCCTAGAACTGCTGCACCAAGCAGGGGGGAAAAAAAGGAGGGATAGAGGGCTGTATGATGTTGCCACGGTAACGCACATTGTACCTTTAATGACATCCTCAACTCACATCTCTCCGTTGATCAGCGGTTGCATGATATTCTCCATCCGCACTACATTACCTCCCAGTATAGATTGAATAAGAGGGTTTTTGTTACAGTTTCTGCTCTATCTTTTATCCTCAAAGGTCCTGCTATGAGGGCACATTTTCTGCGGGACAGTGTCTACAATACAGTGTTTCATCCATTTCTTCAAATATAATAATTTGCTTTCATGCCGGCGCATGGACGACGGAACAGCAGCAATCATCGTCTGGCTGACCACCTCACTTTCACTGTACCTGCTGGAGCGCTTGTCTATAAAACGGTCCAAAATCCCCAGGTGCGGCGCCGAAAAAACAGCATAAATATTTTTATCACGTTCATCAGACCCGCCGCCATCCTAACATTTATGGAGTTGCTTTCATTTTCAGGTCACATTTGTCTTGCCACAGGCAGCGTAACCCAGAGTAATACCTGGTGGCAGATAGCACTCAGACAGTTCTACATCACTGGTGCATTAACGTCTTCGCTCAATTATTGCCCTGGGTGTGTGTGTGCGTGTGTGTTTGTGAGTTGTATTTCAAGCTGAGAGCTCAAGTTTGCCTCCGCCATTGATAATCAACCCTTAATCTCCTCATGGATAGAACGGCGAGATCTATACCGCCTGTCTCGGTCGGCTCAGTTCTCTCAGCAAGTACTACGGAAGATGAAAAGTCTGTATTGCATGCCTAATTGCAAATTCAAGGATAAGGGGATAATTACTCGTGTGTGTGCGTGCGTGCGCATGTCAGACCGTCTATAAGAGGCGAGATAGTTAAAGGTCTTAGGGACATAGGGACAGATGTTCATTTGAACACATTAACACACTATTAAGTCATTTGCAAACTGGTATTGAGTAGTTATTCGAAATCTGAGTCTATTTATCCCAAGATGGGTCCTTGTAGACTGTGGTTGTGGGTACGGTGTTGTGTGTGTTGGTGTCTTGTGTTGGTGTCTGTGTTTGTGTTTGTGTTTGTGTTTGTGTTTGTGTGTGCTGAGGGTGGGGCTCTGGGAGCTGTACTCTATATTGAATTCTAAAGCATCAGCAATCAATGTCAATAAACACCTCGCTATGAGTTGAGGATACACACATTACACGAATCCTGGTTTTTATGTTTATTCACTTAGATTCTCTGATTCAATGTTATTGTATTTTACTCTGTCAGTGCCTGCGTTGTGTCCCTTTATTTCATTACCTCTCTCAATGATTGATTCGTTTTAATCACAGGCGTTTTTCATGGAGATAGCTTTGAGATGGCATGTGTCTCATTCCAGCTCCAGCAGGTAACAAAGCAGTCGTTTCACTTTTTTTTCCCTCCTTGGCTTCTTTTTGTGGTTGTTTTGACCTCATAAAAGAGAACAGTACAGCTGCGTGCTGCCTCACAGGACCCTCAGCACTTGAAGAGGTGCCAGAATTCACAAGTTGAGCTCTTTTTTTTCGTTTTTTGTAGGGTTGTTGTGAGGAGGAGGGCTTGTGTTAGCCAATGACTTCAAAGAATAATGCAATAATTATTGCATTTACCACCAGGGGGGAAAAAGAAAGCGAGTGAGATCCCTTTCTGTCTCCCCCCCCACCGCCTCTCTCACACACACACACACATACGAGCAAAGAATGGGTGCCAGTGACTAATGGTTGTTCAAACTAGACAATAAATCTAATAGAGTGCAAATTGAATGGAAATACACTTTCACAGGAACATCTAATCTGAGTTTATTACTATCAAGTTTGAGGCTGCGCTCTTGTCTTTTCGGATTATTTAGTGAACATTTCATATTGTACGAGTCTGAAATTGCTGTAAGTGTTTTTTTTTTGTTGTTTTTTTTTCTCTCCCCAGCATCGAGTGTTTACCCCAGGTAACAAATAAAGAGCTGGTGTAAGCGCGGCTGATTCGCACGGTTCTCACACTGATTAAATTGCAATTGATTTCTGCAAAATGTCAGGAAAAAGCGGGAGTCTAGTGCCATTTAATGCGTGTCAGATGAGAAGCTGAAGGTAAAGGGGCCGTGTTATCACTCATGTGTCACAGAATGTGGCGAATGACAGGGTGGTGCTGGGGGTTTAATTGGCGTTAACAGTTGAGGCGCGGGGCTCGGGCCTCGTCTCCTTGGTGATGCCGAATCAATGCAAGTCAAGAGAGGCATTCAACAGGCTTTGAGGGAAAGCGGCTATATTCACTTACAGAGGCGAGTTTGCCGTGAGGGAAGTGGAATTTTATGAAGGCTCGCAACAGTCTGGACGGTGTGGAGAGTGAGAGGACAAAATGATTGCTTTGACTAATAAAACGAAGAATCTGATCGATACGTCTGTAAATTGCTTTTGGTGTGCTACAGCCCGGCGTAAATGACTAAATGGAATAATGCAAATAATGGTCCTCGGAGATCTACTGCTTATCCTGGCGTGCTGGGTGTGAACAGCTTGTTGTTTTCCTGGCGCCAGTAGAGGAGATACACTCGCAGGTTCCTGGAGAATCCAGTAAATCACACTGTAAAAATGACACGGCAGTTGACTTAAATAGCCCTGGTTGACAAAAACCATCAAAACTAATTATCTGGGTAATTGACCGTGAGGCCACAGCCGGTTCTGGTTAACCTGCTCAGTTCAGAAGGTTCTCTAAAATTATGCCTTTGTATTTTTGCTGAATGACTTAGAAGCAAAGTGGCCATTAATCAAAGGGGGCCTCTGGTCAGGAAACTATTATATAGAAAATATCCACAATCCAGTGTGGAAATTTCACTGAAAAGCTGTAAAGCTCGGAGTCATGGCTGCCTGGCCCCACTCCAGACCAATTAATGATGTGGTGATTGAACTTTCATTCACAAAATAACCCCGGCACTTAAAATGTCATATCATGTTTGTCAGTGTTGATTGTTCTGACAACTCAAGGCCACATGGACCAGGATTGAATATCACTTGTTAACTTTTTGACTTTTATGGCACAGTAACAACGTCACGCACTCAATCATGTTTTTGCCGACTGAGAGAATGTGGTTGTGTACACAAATGACGCCCTGTCCCGTCCGGGCAGCATAAATCCAAACGCACATAAACCTGTCGCTGGAACTAAATGATTGATTCGATGGATACAATGGCTCGTTACCGGTGCCAAACAGAATCATTTCACATAAGTGTTGGGACTCTGTGTCCAGCTGGGAGTGCGAGTGAGCAATCACCAGCCATTCACAAATCACTCCAAAGAACCATTTCATAGAGCTGGCGCACGGTCGGCGCGAGCGCCAGTTTACCAACTTTGTGACGGTGTGTCAATACTTAATTCTGTTTGCTTGTTTTAGCTGGATTATAAATGATCATCGCCAAATCTGGTTGAGGAGGCCAGCACTGCAGTGTGTTGTTGGGTGTGGGGTGTGACTCTCTCTCTCTCTCCGGTGACGCACACCTCCCACCCTGTCGAGCTATCCGCATTAAGTCAGTGCTTTATGTCCAATAAGTTCTGGCCACAACCCTCCGTGAGCTTCCATCTTATTGCTCAAACATGCCCCTTTACGCTGGGGTTTCTGGCCGCCTCTCGCTGCCCGAGTCTCACCCGATCCTGCAGTCTTCATTACGGTCGACCACCAGACGACAAAGTCCTCTGGAGTCCCGTCTCTCATCCTCTCATCTCTTGAGTTACACCACAACCGGCGTCTCGGTCTCTCCGAGGGAGTATTCGATTATGGTTTTCACGGATGTAGTGCCCCACGAAAAGCACTTTGGGGTCCAAGTCAAAAATCCTCCCTCCCCGTCTCGCCTATTTCTACATTTTGGTTTCTTCTTCGGCTGTGATTAATTTGCTGTACAGGGCTGGAGTATCAACCCACCGTTACCCTCTTTCAGCCAACCTCTCTTGACTGAAGGTTTTTCAGGCCTTGGTGGTGGTGTGAGGTGTGATGAGGGCCCTTGTTTTTGTTCGGACCCATTTATGTGGTTTCACTGGAAAAGCCCTTGGTGTTTTAGTAATCAAATATTCTTTTTGTTTGCCATGTGTTGTTAATGACACTTCCCTTTCAAACGCAATGTGAATGGGATTTTATTCTCCAGTTTTTCACAGCAGCCGGCAAAACTGTGCACGCTCATTTTCCCCTTCTCTCTGATGACAGCTCTGTTTTTACTGGGATAACCATAGAGTTCCTGGGATTTTGCAGGCCCTCTAGCCACCTATTATTACACTGCAGTTTTTGAAAAATGAAACACAAATTAATTGTGTATTATCCTCCCACAGTAATTGCAGAGAGGGTGTGTGCGATCACTTTGTTTAACACAGAGGAACCGCTACGACTATTCCTACCATCGCTCTCAGACTCAGCACAGCCATCGCTCCTGTTGTCTGACATGTGCACTTGGGTGCTTTTCATCGCCATTGTACTTACCATCCATTAGCAGTCACACTCCCTCAAAGCACCGATGTTAATGTAGGCACCCAGCAACCAGTGTGTTCTCACATGGACAGAGGCAAAAAAAAAAAGTAACCACAGCTGTTGATTGGTCAAAATGCATTCGATGGTAATAGGAGTAATACTGATGGTAGCGGTCATGGCAGTAGCTGTGATGGTAGTGGTGGTAGCTTTGTTAATGGTAGCAAGAGTAGATGTAGTAGTATGTCGTGGTAGTAGTAATGGCACAACTACTAGTACCATAGTTGTTTCAGAATTGACTAGTCTGAGTATGAGTGATGGCAATAGTAGTGGCAGTGGTGGTTACGCTATCGGCGGTAGTAGTAGTAGTTGTAGTAGTGGTAGTAGTGGTAGTGAATTGCACTAGTAGTAGTTTCACAAGTAGTAGCACTGTTAATTGCAATTGTAGCCGAGGGAATAGTAGTTTTGGTAGTAGCAGATGTGCTAGTAGAGGTAGGAATGTTAGTAGAGGCACTGAAACTATTAATAGTAGAGATGTCCGATAATATCGGCCCACCGATATCATCGGCCCGATATTAGCATAAAAATGTAATATCGGTATCGGATTTTTTTTTTTGCTTTAAAACCGATAAAATAATGCTTGCGTTACACCGAAATAGTGCCTATGCACTTCTGAAGCGTTAACCAGCGCACAGATGATGACCTCATCAAGCTGCGTCTGATATATCGGTATCGGCCGATATCGGCATCGGCTGATATCGGTAAACTGAGAGTTGGACAATATCGGCATATCGGATATCAGCAAAAAAGTCAATATCGGAGACCCCTAATTAGCTATTGATATTATTGATAGTTGCAGTAGAGAGACAATGAGAGACAATGATTGCAACTAATGACCATTGCTAAGATTATTATCATCTCTCACTAGAGCTTGTTATTTCTAATTATTCAAAATAGCAAATTGTGGTCGTCTGCATTCATTTTCACAGGTTCATTCTGTTTTATGAGAATTTGCTCCATGAGTGTTGCCGCCAATGACACCTTGATTGTGCGACCCAGCGTGATGCAGCGAGCAACTGGCGCCAGATCCCAGTGACATTTACATGCAAAACAGAAATGTGGCAGCCAGGTTGCAGAGTGACGGACACGGGAACATGTTGTCTTGATTATAGACTTTCAACTCTCTCAAGCCCTGGCTGAGAGCTGAAGCTCATGCAGGCTCACAAAGAAAAGAACCCTAAGAAGTGCCTGAGTCTTCCCCCCCCAACCTTTTTATTCTTCTCGCCTTAGAAAAACACAAACGTCCTTCATGAAAAGAAAAAAAAGGAAGAGGTCATTGTAGTTGGCTCCTCAATTTCCTTACTCAAGCAGTCATTTAAGGCTTTTTAAGACTTCCTGGATGGTGACGCTGTACAGTCAGTCAAAACAAATCCAACCTGAATACAGCCTGTCGGGATTCAGATGGATGACATTGATGTCTTCTCCCCTGTGCGCACGTTTCTCAGGATTCAAGGTCAAGAAAAGAGAGGAAGCAAGGGAAATGGGAATGGAAATGCTTTGAGATATTCTTATCCTACCCTGTTCACCGTGGTTGAGATGACAAATGAAATATATCACATTTGATGTACGTACGGGGCTTTTTGGGCAGATATGAGGAGACGTGTTGAGAGCTCTAGCAATCATACGAGCTTGTGGTGCCAGAACTACTTCCCTACGGGAAACATTCAGGCTGTTCAAGAATACTCCGTATCTATGAAGGCTCTCGTTTATAATACCGATGGATCTACCTCAAGGGCTGGAATTTAGACCAGTCATAAAATTTGGCACAGGTCCTTTTCAATCATTTCCCTGGACTCGGCGGGGTGGTAGAAGTTTTCATCTTTCCAACTGAACTCGCGCGCCTCCACACATCGAAGACTGAGACTGTGCCCCGACAAACAACAACAACAACCATCACCACAACTAATAGTGGCAGGAAGAAAGAAATCACTGGAAAAACTAAAAAAAGCCCTCTTTTCCTTTTTTCTTGGTAAAAGTTTCATGGTGGCATTGAAGGAAGGTTACATTTTGGATGGAGGGTGGATTTTGTCTTTTTTTATTGTCTTCAACATTTCAATCATTTCAGATTTGCTTTTAATGTAAGACCGAGTTGGAGACATTAAGGCTTTTTTCCTCCCTTTTTTGTGGATTTGTGTTGTTGTGGTGACAAAGTTTCGTTCTCATTCAACTTTGCCGAACAAAGTGCACCGTGAGCAGCCTTAAGCACTAACAAACATGATGAATGTGTTTTCTTCTGCACAGAGCATTTGCAAAGCCTTTAAGTGAATGTTTTCCTTGTTTCATTTAGCTCGCCGTCCTCTCTCCTCTCCCTGCCTCTACACTGCAGTACCTTTGTGATGAGAAAAGAATGTTCCACCTCAGATTTAGAACTATGATTACCATCACTGTGTTTACATGCATTTAGATTCTTTCATTATACAGTGGCTTAAGCACAAATCTGTTTTTCAGAGATCAAATCATTTGGAGGTGATCGCGTGTTTTTTCCGCTTTCTCAGAGGTATAGAAACGCAGTCATGACGGTACGTGCCCTGCTGGAGATTAGATAATCACAGTTTCATTTATTCAGACAGCAAAGTGTCACCGTCTGCGGAGACAAGCAGGTGGACTCACACATGGTTACGGATACACAATACTCTGCATCTATTTAGAAATATGCAAATCTCTCTCTCTCTCTCTCCCTCTCTCTCTTTCTCTCTCTCTCTCTCTCAATCCATCTATCAGTATGTGTGTGTACTTGTGTATATCCACACACACACGTATGTATGTATGTATGTATGTATGTATGTATGTATGTATGTATGTATGTATGTATGTATGTATGGATGGATGGATGGATGGATGGATGTATGGGTGGATGCATGGATGGATGGATGGATGGAAAGATGGATAGAAAGATGGATGGATGGATAATTTATCCATGGATATCTTTTGTATCTATGTATGTGCTCATGGATCTATTTATGGATCTCTTTTGTGTTAATGTATTTTTGTAATTTCATTACCAGGTGTGGTCAATACACATGTGAGTGCTACAGCCGTGGGCGTTGTACTGCTCTACCACTTTACGGCCGACAACGCATCGTATTCATCGTGACTGTGTTTTTGCTGCGGTAAGTGATTTGTGCACAATCACGCCGACTCCTTTAGTTGCCGTGGGATTGTGTAATTGTGAAAAAGGAGAGTGCAGCAGGTAGTACCGAGCCACATGTGTGCACTTCACAGTACGCCATTGCAATTTTAAAGGGGAATGAGTACGAGTCCACTCCTCCAATTAACTGTGTCACGGTAACGAGCCCTGCAAGCGTCAGGCAATGTTTCAGAAAAGCGGCCTTGAACAATAGGTTTCTGCCGCACGTAATTTTTAGCACTTGCAGGAGAACATTTGCAGCAAACAGGTGACTTCGTCAGAGCAACTGCAGTCTACCAAAGAGGAGACAACACCAAGTTCCTCGGTACAATAAACCTCTGGTGTGCAAACCTTTGATTGCGAGCCAAGTTGATTTTGCCCTCAAGAAATTTTGCCAATTGAATTAATTCACTCGTGACACCAAATCGTTGTACGGTGTAGTCGTACACATGGGAAAACATTTCAACTTGCAGA
Organism: Carapus acus; assembly: GCA_900312935.1. NCBI lineage: Eukaryota > Metazoa > Chordata > Actinopteri > Ophidiiformes > Carapidae > Carapus > Carapus acus. The sequence goes on along the minus strand of OMPJ01039495.1, from coordinate 5,321 downwards.
GCAGAGCTCTACTGTGGACACAGCCACACTAAAACCATAGAACCATTAAAACCACTGGCCAGAATGCTTTATGATACATGTTAAGCGATGCTCAGAGGTCAGGAGAGAGATACACTAACAGAAGCTCACCCAAAAATCTTTGTTTTCCCCTCGTTCCTCGGTGTGTGAGGCACAACACAGCAGTGCTTGATAATGACTTGGACGGAGGAATTATGGTTCCGCTACAAACTTGGAAGGTGTCGGAGAGCTCAGGTCCCTCTGTGTGTTCCTGCTCCGCGAGAACAGCGTTGATTTGAAAGGGACTATCTCGTAGAAATAGGTGAGATGGCACGCAGCAAGTGAGCGCTCGGCTACAAATGCCGGTCGTGTCGTTAGTGTGGGCAAAATACAAATAGTAAATAAAGGAGGAAAAAAAGAAAGAATGGAAACAATCTTGCTAAGCCGAGGCTGAGGCATTTGTTGCTTTAGCTGTTCACATCAATGGCTTTGTTTGGATCGGCTGGGAGGTTAATGGAGCTGCTGGGTTGCTGGTTGGTTACATTTCACATCCCGACAATACAGGGATAAGAAATAAGAGATCAAGGGAATGTAAATGATGCCTCTGCTCATCTGAGCTCGAATGGAAGTCCACACTGGCTGCCATATTCATCCCCACAGGTGGAGACTCCACTCTGCTCAGAGGAAAAGGAATGGTGAAAAGAACACATTTGCCGTCACAAATTGCATGAAACTCTGCCAGGTATTTGGCGATAAGGGCGCTGAGCTTCAAAAAGCACCGGCCAGCTCTTGGCCAAGCTTTCATGCAATTAATAGATTTTTTTGGGGGGTGACATAAAACAATCAAAATTGGATAGCTAATTGGTTTATTATCCAAGGAATTAGATTTTGGACAATTATGGTTGCAGACGGTGTTCGCAGGGTTAGTTGTTGCTTCTTTGTTGGCAACTGTGGGAATTGGAATGAAAGTGCCTTGGACAGGAGGTGTTGCATCACTGTGTAATTTGGACAACTGTGAGGATATTTACAGAGAGACGGTGCCAGTTAACTGAGGCAGGTTTGAGCTGGGTGTGCAATTTTCAAATTTTTGTGGAGCTGCCTTCTATTTTCTGGCACCTGGCTACAGGTAAACAATAACCAGCTCTTACATGATCTGAATTAGCAAGAACCAAAGAAGGCGGTTCGCAAAGAAGTCCAGATGGAATTGCCGAACAAAAGTATATTTCGCCGTCAAATGTGCGGGGGCAAAAGGACAAAATGTACATCTGTTGCGGGCCAGACTTCTGGCGACTGTCAGGTCCCTCTGTGTACCCACGGCAACACATTGCGGTTTTAATGAAGAGCTCCGACCCTGGTGCGGCAACTGTTCTTATCCTTACACACCTGACCATTATCTTTAATTTATTTCATGAAAAATGCAACATGCATCCCTCCACGTGTCGAAATATGCTCGCATGTCAGCGATTGCGAGATCCACATTTAGTTTTTTCTTGGTAATGAATACATTATTACTCAGCAATTTTGGATCGAAAGCTGTATGAATCAACACCAGCGCCGTTCAAAGCAACGGACCGATAGCAGATGAGTTGACTCGCTCGTGCGTGTAATCGATTCTTTGTCTTGTAATTAAGCGATCGGCCTGAATCCCTCACGTGCTGATTAGCGCTTTGTGGGCGTGCCGCGCTGCACGCATTCGTTTCATTCATTCGTTTCAGAGGTAGGAATAAGAGCTGTAAATAAGCCAGCACAAAGGTTGGGAGTTGGCCCGCATTAGACGACTCCGGCTGCCGTAATCGATAAGCAAAGTGAACTCGGAGGCTTGAAAATGGAAGGATTGTTTTAACGGCTCGGAGTGTTATTGAATCTGTTCTGACACGCTGCAGCGTGGCCGGGTTTAGCCGTAAACACCTCCTCGGTAAGTGCTTTATCAATAAGGCTTTGTCAACATTTACCTGTCCCGATCAGTCCCCCTGTGATGGAGGTTGATTACAGCCACGCCTTCCTGACTCCACCAGCTACAATCCCTCCATCCTCCCGCCCCTCGACTTCACTGACAGTATGTTTCGTCCGCCGACGTGGTGAGCACGAGTAATTTCTTTGGTTCAGCCCATTGTGGTAACTAGTACGTTTCTCTTCAGTCTCTGGTGTCTTCATCCAGAGCGTTGTCGCCTCCCATTCGATCGGTGGCTTGGATGTTCAGATGACTCGGCTTTGTTTGCCCTGGCCTGTTTGATGTCCGCTATTGACGCTGCTTGCTCAAACTCCATTTCCAACAGGGTCATAATGAAGTTGAAGAATGTGGACCTTGGAAAAAGGTTTAACGATTGATGGCTTAGCTTTAACAAGAAGGTCAGCCGTCTGCTCGTTTGATGCCGTTGTATCTTCTCTGCACAGCACCCCTGCTGGCACTCAGTTCCACAATTAAGGCTCATTTTGGACCTTTTGGAAACATTGAATCTGCATGAAAATTCCGGCTCCTACCAAACGTCAATTATTTTCATTACGGGCCTTTGTGAAAAGGAGCACAGAGGTCATTAAAACCTAGCGAATGGACCCTTGCTTCCTTCCTTTTGTTCCTCCATCGGTGGAGCAGTATGTCTGGGTGCGCAGTGGTATTAAACAACAAGAAAAAAAAGGTAAAAGAATCATAGTTTCATTCCTCAAAACATCCTTCAGTTCTTCCATCCCTTCGATTATTCTGTGGGATGCTTTGTCTGTTTGCAGCAAACAACAGAGCCCGTGTTATGAAACTGTTTTTTGGAGGGGAGAAAAATTGCAAGAAAATGCAGCTGCACAGACAGAGAGAGAGAGAGAGAGAGAGAGAAAGAGAGAGACGTAGAGAGGGAGGGAGAGCGGTCATCTGCTTCCATCATGCAGGGCTTTGCTTTTCGGCTGTTGCAGTGAAAATGAGCAGGGCCGCGATGAGAGATATAATAGCAGCATCCAATTAGATTCAAACCCATGCATGAGCTGAAAATGGATGATTTCCCAGAGGGGTGGCACTAATCCACTCGAGTGCCATGGCACCTTGTCACGGCTTTCTTTAAACAAATCACATTTTTATCCTGGCATTGGGTCACATCATTTACATTTATCTCTTTTGCCACCGCAAAGATTGGAGCTGGCACAGTGATTTCGTGAGACATCATCAGACGACAATGAGAGCCACGATGTCCAGTGACTGAGCAGTGATACGTCCATTACACCTGTGAGCCAAGACCGCCCAGAGAGCCGATGTGTGTTGCACGTGACCACACACACTCTCCCTCAGACACACACACGGATAATTACGGAACACAAGCCCAGACTTACTTTCGATTACAGTTGATATTTAATGATGCTAACAAAAAACAGCAGGGAGAAAGGGGGCAGAGCCAGAAGCTGTTTTGTTCCTTTTTTAAAGCCTGAAACCTGTTTTATCTTTGTGTGATGCAACACAGTATAAATATACTGGGTTAAATTGTTTATTTATGACTACTAGGAGTCTCCCATGAAAAGTACCCAAGTTTTTTGGGGGGAGCAACAGCAGCTTAACCCGAACGCTTCCACCGGTCAGTTTGTATTCCTGGCCTGTTATTTGTGCACGCGTGTGTGAAAGCAAACCGGCGTCCTGTAGATATTCCTGGACTTTGTTGGTCCACAGGGGAGGATCTCCTTCCTCCAGCAGCGGTAACCAGAGCAGCTTATGACTTCGATGCTTTTACAATAACAGCGCTGGTTTGTAAGCAACAAATGAGTAGCTGGAGAGGTGTGGTGCAGGCTTCGTTTATGATCCAGGAATAAACATTCTTGTTTTACAAGGCACTTGGAAAAAAAAAAAAGAAAAAATAATGCATCACATTAGTGGAATGTAAAACAAAAATCCATACTAGGCATATTTTAGGCAAAGGTCTCAGTTTTGCTGGCGTGGCGTCGGAGGAGAAGATGGAGGCGGGGGAACGAGGAACGAAACGGGGCTTGTATTTTTTTTCTTTTTTTCATTTTTTAATTCCCATGACCCGCATTTAAATTACAGAGGGATTAGAAAGTGTTAGCATTAATCCCCTCACACCAGTATAGAAGCAGGTCATTAATGCATGTGATTTACATTACATGCCAAACCATTTTTTCATGCCACGCCGTTGTTGGCCTTTACTTATTAAGACGAATGTCCCGAGCTTCCAGGCTGCCACCGCTCTCCATCAAATTTCGCGTGCAACACGTGACTAGCGAAACGAGCTAGCGCCACCTCACCTTTCCTCCTCTGGAAACTTTTTTTTTCTCTTTTTTTTCCCACGTACAGTGTCTGGAGAGGCACCGAACTCCTCTTGACAGCGCCGGGCTGAAGGCTCTGACCTTTTAAATGCAAAACCGTTGATCCCTCAACTACTGCTGGTGTTGTCACTGTTGAGATGATATGCTTGATGTTTCATAACTTCTTATAAATAGCCGGGTCACCAGAACCGTGATGTCGGCCAGTTGTTGAATGCATCGCCTGGGATCTGCAGACCCAGCCCAGGCAGCGCTGAATTTGGCAATGACCTTGACAAAGGGAAATAAAGATATAGACATAGACATAGATTTAGATATAGATATGGATAGATTATCATTATGACACTGAAATCAGAGGATAACTCGGACGATGACATGCTGCCTGGGCTCTCCAAAGGCATCGCTACCCGGTAACAAGGGGAGGGGAGGGATGGATTGATGGATCAAGCTTAGCGAGTGTATTGAATAAGCAAGTGTGATGTAAGAGGAGGATGAAACTCACATCAAGGACACGCGATCCACAATAACAGCCTTGGCGGGGAAAAGGGGGAGAAAAAAGAGAAAAGCAAAAACTCAACGCTGTTGGTGGACTGGTGCCTGTGAGACGTTTAATTAGGTCGTCCTATTCAACATGTACCACTTTCATCAGACGGAGAGTGCGGGTTGCCGCTCGCGTGCATCGATTCAATAAAGCGGCAGGCGGCTCTGAGAGGCTGTCCGTGTTTTTATCCTCCACGTGTCCCTGTCTGCTTCCGCCGCCATCTCTCTCTCTCTCTTCCTCTACCTCTGTCTCTGTGTGTGTGTGTGTGTGTTTCTCCTCCTCTCTTTCCGTCTCTGTCTCACCTTAAATTTTCCTCTTATTTGCGATGGCAGCCTGAGCCACTTAGAGGGCGAAACGTTTTAGATTCGGGAATTTGGAGCGTATGACAGGGCGCATTAGCTTTTCCACTTTATGCAGATATTGGCCCACTTTGTCACTAAAAAGGCACGTCGAGGACTATTTTTTGCTCAATTCAAAGCGGGGGAAGTGTGTCATGACCCAGTAACACAAAGTAAAAACCTGTGTGAAGTCC
>OMPJ01039494.1:0-34758 GCA_900312935.1 Carapus acus | reverse complement strand
CGATAAAAAATACAGGAGGATGGTTTAACTGATCAGCTGACCTTTGTGGTCAGCCATTAGTGGGAGTGCTGCCACAAATCCATACCATCAGCAGTGAGGGTGTGGCCGGCGCGCGCGTGTGTGTGGAGGGTGGTTGGAGGGAGGCTGTTATTAAGTGTAGGCAGCTCTGACTGGAATATGAAATGGTTTACTAGACATTTCATATTCCAGTCTAGGCCTGGGAGAACAAAGCGGAAGACACTCGGAGAAAGTCTGCTGCTTACGAAATCCTGGTCTCATCACCGATGATGACATGGTGCCAGTGTGATAAAACAGCAAATCAAATGTTAATATCAGCAGAAAAAAAATCTATGATACTTGGCTGACAATTATAAAGACACAAACACAGTCATATATTGCTCAAACCAATTTCATATTCATCCACTCGTCGTGTCCAAACGCAAAATTAGAGCCCGGCCTAGCCTGATCATCAACATAACGCAAACAAACAGTGGCAAAAGAGCTTTCCGCCTCCTTTTGCGGGCTGAAAAGCATAAAGATGTCTGCACAGGCGTCCATCCCTCCCTCTGTGGCTGCTGAGCGTTCAGCCATTCAACCAACGAGGACACCGATCTATAAGTGGGAACGCTGCTCAATTGAAGGAGTAAAAAGGGAGCGAGAGAAGGAGAAAAGTGGTGGAGTTCTGGGAACATAGGAGGGGGAGGAGGAGGAGGTGGAACTCCCGGCGGGGCTTTTGGTGGGGGGTGGACATTAGCGGAGAGACATTTCCAGTCGCTCCTGTGGTTTGCCCATCCATCTGTGTATCCACAACGCATTATATCGCACGACGTGGAAGCTCCGGTCGACAAGAGGAAACCCGAGGAGCCCAATTGAGGGGAATGGTGCAATCGGAGAGACGACCTTGTTGTGTCGTCTTCCCAGAACCGGGATCTCGCTTTTATAAACCCAATTACAGTCCGCGGGGTCCGACGTGACCGGCAGAATAAACGCAACAAGTTTGATTTCCGATTGGTGAGGCCTCATCTCGAGCACAGATGGGTGTGTGAGAGTGTGTATGCATCCGGATGCACGTGAAAATCAGCGTGCATGGACATTGGGGCTACTGTGATGAAGACCGAGGATCATTACTTGGGGGTTGTTCCAGTCGATATCTCCACCTCTACTTACTATACATTAAAAGTAATGCATTACAATGAAGTACCAAAGGCAACCGCGACTGAATGTTGACATTCTTTTCCCCTCTGTATGCAGATCTAACTTTTTGTACTTTGGAATCCACTCACCCTCTCTGGTGAGGACGGTAATAGGGATGCCTGGGTCGCTCAGCTTGATGAAGGGCCCTCCCTCTTCAGGGACCAGCCCGTCTCTGGCCAGCAAGATGTTCTTCGCACAGACGAAGCCGTGGACAAGCTTTTTGTCCTCCTGCAAGCAAGCAAGCAAGCAGAGACCCGGTCCAAAAACAGCAACTCAGCCAACTGGGTACATTTCCAAAGTAACGTGTGTTGTTTGCTCTGCTCCTCACCAAATAGCTGAGAGCCGAGGCCAGCTGCTTGGCCACCTGGAACTTCCATGGAGTGCCGAGCGGAGTCTGTTGTGTCTGCATGAAAATGTCCAGCGGTCCCAGCTGGACAAACTCCTCCACCATGATATCTGCACCACAGACGTGAGCCGTTGTAAAGAGGCTGCACCACGACCGCACGACTACACAATCACACACGTGTGCTAGCTTTCCAAACATCACTCACTATCAAGGTGGCGGACGCACACGCCGTAGAGCAGCACGATGTGTTTGTGGGACACCTGGCGCATCATGCTGGCTGTTTCAAAGAACGCCTGCAGTCGGAGAAGAAGACATGTCAGTGTCCAGAAGACAAAAGTCCTCACGGCAATTCAGTGTGTGTGCGTGCACGTGTCTCACCAGGGAGATGTCTCTGTGGCCAGAGCCCAGCACCTTCAGGACTACTTTCACCTCCTGGACAGACGCCATATCGTCCATCATGTCGTCAACGTCCTCGTTCTTCACCTTCAGCACGCCGGAGTAGATGTTGGTCCTCGTTCCCCGGCCAAGATGCTCCTTCTAGAATGCGGCAGAGTTGTGAGATGATGAACGTGTTACCTCGCAAGCTCACTCCTCTGTTTGATGAGCTCCTCGACAGGTGTCCCACACAAACCCAGCTGGCATTTACCTCCTGAATCTCATCATTCAGAATGCGATGGAAGCTCAGCTGGCTATCCTGCATGGGGGTCTGTGGCACTGGTGCTCGCTCTGCTGTCACCACCAGTAAATTAGAGATCTCTGCCAGAAACACACACACACAAACAGACACAGTGAAATCAGGGGTTCAAACCAGTGAGTGAGTGATTTGATTCCATTTGCATTTTGTAATTCACGCATGTTCATCCAGCAGCCATTTAAAACCTGCAGAACAGAAAGCGCTAACACGTGGTAGCACAAGCTGGCAACAGTTACATCAATGTGGCGTTGACGTGAATGGCTCTATGGGTCAGGTTGCCGTACAAATTTGCTCTAGATTTCTGCACGCATGCATTTGTGTGGGAGGACATAGTGAGGATGTTGTTTTTATGTCTTGCCGTGTCTGTGTATGTGTGCGTGCGCACGCTCGCGCGTGCGTGAGAGAGCGTTGCCGTCAAAAGCGCTGCTGTGGTTACGGTTACAAGCGTCTGCACTCCGTCGACATCTCCCGACAAGCCGCAGCTCTCTGCGCCTTTCTGGGGCACGTTTCTATCTCGCGCTGTCGCCGCTTTCGCCGTCGACGCGAATTAAACAAAATAGTTCCATTTGTCGGGCGCTGCCGTTGCGTCTCATCCTGGATGTCGCATCCACAGTCGCTCTTACACAACCCCGGCGACGCACGCGCTCATTGTTCCACCTTTTCCTGTCTGAGGTGAACAGAGGACTTCTAATTTAGCTCCCACAACCCACAGCTACAACTCTCTCTTCCTCTCTGTTACCATGTTACACCGAAAATATAGCACACCGATGCCTCACAGTGAGGCACATCTCCCCTTAAACGTTGGCGGCCATAAAAAATGAAACACACGCAACGCACCGGCAAACCCGGTTCAACGTAAATGCACTGCAACCAGTATTACTCGAAATATTTGTGTCTACATGCCCCGAGGTTGTATTTCCATCTGTAAGTTTACCTCTGGGCTGCGGAGGACAGCAACGGAGGAGGTGGAAGCAGAGGTTGTCCGTACGAAGACTTTGTCCCTTCAAGTGGTCCAGGAGTTCCTTGAGAGTGGGACGCACCGTCTCCGTGCCATACAGCCGGTAGCCATCAGGGTCCACTCTTATCTGGAAGTTCTTGTATTGGCGGACCGGGCGGGACTCCTGCAGGTCCATCTGGATTCATGGGAAAATGAGATTAGAGGGAGGGAAGGAAGGAGGAAACATGGGGTAAGACAGAGGATTAAAAGCAAGACAAAAAGACAAAAAGAAGAGAAAAAGAATTGAAATAAAAGCATGTCAAAGATTTGACAATGAGAGTTCATTTTATTTTTTTTTATTTCATATGTATATTTTATTATTTTATATATTTATATATTTTGGATTTTCATTCAATTACCTCAAACCAAAAACAATATTGGCAAACTAATTTTTATTCTCCTCTCTTTTTTTCTGATTGAAGGAGAAAGAGTTACATGCGTGCACGTCACAAAAAAGCCATCGTCGTTAAAAAGCTATTTCATGTGATGCTGGCAAACATTTGTAACACGATCTCTCATCTCGCCTTCTTGAAATTGGACACTGAATGGTGCGTGCTCGTGCTTGTGATATATCGTATGGAAATGACCAACAGCACAATGGGCACTTAAAGCACAGCTGCCATCCTAATCACGCTGCTGGGCATTTCCATACGCGTTGACGCTCACGGGCGAGAACACAAGACGCAGGCCTCCATTCCTGTAAAGCTGGAATGAGGAAAAATGCAGACATTACAATTACAGCTTGGCACACACCGAGCAGGATTTCCCCTTTGGGCTTTTTTTGTAGCTTGGCGCTAAACAAAACCAGGCAAAGGTTTACAACTATTGTCGCAACCTAACACTGACTTCTGTGGTACCAGAGCCTATGTGCTTACCTCAACACACACCACTGTGATAATGATGTACTGGTAATCTGCGCAGCTCCAGCGCAGGATGTAGGTGCCCTCCTCGTTGCCCTCTTGGCGTAGCTTGTGGATGGCATACTCGGTGCTGTGGGGAGGGAGGGGAGTAACTGTCACAACCAGTTGGTGGTATGATCCATATTTTCCGATTTCAGTGCCATAGAAAGTGGCTGATTTACGAGGCGACAGAGTTTAAAGTAACAACTCCTCACTTTCGACGTGATGAAGTAAATCATAAAACAGAAGATGATGATAAGAATAAGAACGGCTCATCTCGTTCCCTTGTTCTACGTCTAGATATTAGACTGATTAACTGGGAGCTGGGAAACCGAAAGCAAGAGAAGGCATCTGAAAATCCAACTTAAGATCAAGATGACATGGTTTCCTGATGGTACAAAGATGATATGATCGTTCCCATGCCGCTTGGGTGAAGTTCTAAAGATTCTCTTCACTTCAGAGCTGATCTTAACATGCCTTCTCAAGAAGGAGTGCCACAACAACAACAACAACACACACGCCTCCTTTATCTGCGCTCAGTTTTTAAACACACACCTGATGGGTCCGTGGCAGCCGTTGTCGATGTTGTTCACCACTGAGGCGGGGGCCACTTCCTTGCACAGGAAATGATGGGCATCCACCGTCAGTCGGAAATACCCGTCGACCAGGGAGGCGAAGGACAAGGCCGCAGCCCGGGATGCCATGAACACCTCCTGGAAAAGGTGAAACAAGCTGGTAAGTGGGGATTGTAAGACTCAAAACATGCTCTTTTAACTCTACAAATCATAATAACAGATACTTGAGCAAATGCAAGCGAGCCTGAGCTTCAGTATAACGTCCAAACAACAACAAATATTCACACTGGTGTTGTGTCGCCAGCCATATTGCCTGTACAACCGCAATACAGCATTGACTGTTGTACAGTATACTGTAGGTATGTGTACAAGCAGTATTGGTTTATGTCTTAAGTGCACTGCTGCACTGTACTGTATCTGAACTCTCAATCACTAATTTATTTCTTTTTAGGCAGGAAAATGTTTTTTTTTTCCCAACAGAAATCATCCTATTTTACTTACTTACCATGTACCGCGGAAACCACAAAATTAATTTACATTGACTATTTATAAAAAGCCACGATGGATTGCGGCCACGATGGACTGCGGCAACGATGGCTGCAGTACATCGTGGATTTTTATAAATGATCCATGGGCTCACACTTGTCTGCTGCCCTAACCGATGGGGATCGTTTACAAAATATCTTAGCTTAACTTGACCCTTGAACAGTGCTGTCATAATCAGGCACAGAGGGTGCAGGTTACTCAGTGAGTCATGTCATGCAGTGATTTTTTTTTTTTTTTTTTTTTTACAACAGTTACTTTATTACAGACACTCTGGATGTGTGCACATGAACTTTGCACAAGCAGCTGAGCGGTCACGATGGCCCTGATCTGCTCAGACCTCATGAACAATGGTTTTCCGTGTGTTGGTTACTGGTAACAAAGAAATATCTGGTTCAACCTGAATTAAAGAGAAAAATATGGGCCTTCTACCTACCGTATTCTCTCTCTGTTTTGTAATTCAATCTTGCTCATTATTGGGGAGGACTGAGATGTTTAATACAGCGACTAAATACAATTCAAATGTTTGTGTGAAAAGAATTAAAAAAAAAACACACATGTGTGTGCAGAAGCTAATCACATGATTGTAAATGCAATCTTTTCAAAGCCACTCTTGGCTCTAGCTCTACTTTTTTTTTCTTCTTCTTCTTTTTTAACAGCCTTCATTTTTTACAGCCTCTGAAAAAAACGCCATGAATGAATTGCATAGTTGAGAAATGGGGAATGAAATATGACTCAACAGCAGAAAAAAAAATCCCGGAAAGAATAACACCTCTGTTGATACAAAGATAGGAAAAAAGAACAGGAAAAAGAAAAAGCGGGTGAGCGCAACATGCTGCAATACCGAAAAAAAAAAAAAAAAAAAGGATCAGAGTGCAGCCATTGCACTGTGTGTGTGTATGTGTGTATGTTCCTCCTTTCCTCTCAGCTTCATTCCTGGTTGGGTTAAGTGCTCCTTGAATATTTCTGCCTTTTCTTGCATCCTCCCCCAGATATTTCACCCGCCTTGCCCCTCACCACAGCTTCCCTTTCTTCCCCCTTCACTCCTCCTTCCTCCACTCCTCAAGTAACAAATGCGATAACACACTGTATGTCTGAAAAACAGTGGCATCTAGAATGATACACAGTAGTCTCGGGTAAAAGTAAATGAAATGTGTGGAGTTTTCAGACTCCTGAAGTTATTTTTTCATCAGTTTGGATGTAATCATTGCATTGGTGGACATTATATCGCTGGCAGAGGAGATTGATTACAGTATTAGTTAAATAATCAAAATATTAGATATCCTCTCATCTTCAACAACAACAACGACAAAAGATGGTCAAACCCTGCTTGGCATATTCGGCTCACCATTCTCCTGTTGTCCTGTCGATAGATGGTCACCGTCTTCTCTTTGACGACTGCGTGTGTGATCTCGTAGAAGTCGCAGAACATCGCCCAGCCTTCGTCCGCCTCTTTCTTTTTGTCATTCTTCTGCTTTCCCTCCTGTTTGTTCTTCTTTGACTTGCCTTTCTCCTTGGAAATCTGAGCGACCTGATAAGAGCATTGAGAGGGCAGATGCACCCATAGATAGATGTGTTAGCATTTGTAGTATTGAGGAAACAGCGAGGCAATGCTGATATCATACAAAATCTGGTGAAATCAAAAATATTTTGTGCGACAACAACCAAAAACTGAGAAGATCCCTGCTGTGTGTGCGTTACGATGCGAGAACATTCTGTGCTCATCACCTGAATGTAAACAACAACAAGCCTTTTGTCTGTCTACCACAGGAGGATATAAACTTTTTCAGTTCCTCACTTCTGCGTCAGTGAAAGTACAAATGATGGAAGATGGAAAGGAAGCTTGATTCGATGGACTTTGGACTGTGAACAAATGGTGGTTCAGTGTTCCTTGTCACAGAAACCCTTTAGCTAGTGTTAAAATATTGTCATAGAGAAGCAATTGGTACAAGAGCCTCAAATATAAAAACATATGTATTAGTGTTTCATTAGTCAGTATCAAGCTTCGACCACCAATTAACGTAACTGTATGAATGTGTTAAAGAATAAAAAGTAACGCATAAAATCTGCGCAGTGTCACAGTATTAAGTATTAAGTAACAGTGTGTGTTTCCCTTGCATCACACTTACTGTGGCGGGTTTTTTCCTCCAGAAGATCCCAGTGGTGCCAGTTACGAGGATCTGCATGTCCTGACTTGATTCTTTGTTTAGAGTCTGGTTGTGCTCCTGGCTGTGCTCTTGGCTATGGTTGTGGTAACCTGGCAAAGGGGATCAGTGCTCTGCATTACAAACTGCGTTACAAACTTTGGGATTAGTGAGCTGAAATAGTGACAAAATGCCAAAAAAATATTTTAAGGGTGATTTGGATCTGTTGAAATCATCCACCATCAACTCAGTTAGTCACGCTTGGCTAATAGATCACCCAGATGTCGCATAAAGGCAACAATACAGAAATGAATCCGATGGGTGAGGCAGTCAGAGATGCAAGGACCATTATACGACTACAATGTGTCGCTGTGACATGAAAACAACTTCTCTGGTTTTGGTTTCAGTTTGATGTCAGAGCACACTGGAAGCAGGACACCACAGGTACACTCTGTGTGTAAACACACTACCAAGGCTGACGACCACTGTTAACTACTTCGTGCGCAGTCTAACACAGGCATTTCCGACCGACAACAAAATCAACTCTGAGCGAGATTTTGCTGTAAAGTTGGTTTGATCCATGGAAGTCGTATACCGTATCTACTCCTCGACCCCTTCTACAGAAAATATCCCCTCCTCATGTGCTAAAAGGGTTCAAATTCAGTCATCTTTCAAAGGTTATGAAAGGAAGTGGGTAAAAGATGCAGCTTCTCTGAGCCCTTTCCTCTCACTCCACGGGGCATCCTATTACCATCATGACTACCAGCTGTTTGTATCACAAAACACTGGAAGTCAAGACAAACACGCTCTTACCATTGAAGCCGTTGCAAACCTCTCCCTCCTGGGATATGCTGAGGGAGATGGGCTCCAGCAGCTCACTGCCCAGACCATTGGTCAGACCCTCCAACGTGGCCAGGTACTTGATCTTGAGATCGTACAGCTTGATGTTACTCTCCGAGACCGTGCGGGAGTTGAATTCGTTGAGGAATTTCTTGAAGACGTTGTTGATGCGGATGCGTGTCAAAAAGTTGCGCTGCTTGATGTTGCGGTTGAGCGATTCGGGGATGAATCTTTTGTAGCTGGCGGAATCAAGAGAGAGGAGAGAAAGAAATTAACTCTGCAACATGTGGTTTGTGTAACATGAGAACAGGCGTTTAATCACAACAGCACTTTGCCAACACTGTTCTTTGTAAGCATCGCTTCCTGTATTTCACTTGGGGTCTGTTCTAGACTGTCATTGGTTCTAGGCTATCATTGGATTTGATATGCAAACCTGTTTTTGTTTTGGGTACAGTACATATACACAAAGGCCAAGTGGAGTAGATGGCAGGTGGAGAAAAGAGAAGTAGAAACAGCACACCTATGCGTGTTTGTGTGCATGCGTGTGTGTGTGTGACTACCTCATTTCATGCGAGGCAGTGGTCAGAGGTATCTGCTTATTCTTGGCGTAGTAAGTGATGGCAAGCACAGCCATGCCCAAACACTCGTTCTCGATCTCGTGTTGCTCTGCTTCAGTCTGGGGAGTCCTCAGTGAGGTGTATCCCTTTTGGAAATCGTGCTGACCCTGTGCGAAATGTACACATATTAATACAAACACATTTTCAGACATCACGTGGACGCTACAATTCCTGCAATATCGAGGATTTCTTGGATTCCTCTGACTTGAATTAGAAATAACTTTAAATAAGTAAACTTAATAACGTATCTGCATAGCAATTCCAGATTCAGTGGTTGATGATTCACGATTACGCAAAACGAAAGCGATGGCTTACGCGTTTGGAATTTCCTTTCATTGCATCAAACACAACGAACAATCCATACCTGGGCGAACAAGTATTCCAAGGAATCGGCATCAAGCAGAGGAGTTCCCTCTGGCGTCCTCTGAGGACTGAGACCGCCTCTGAGTCTACTGATGCAGTGTCTCCAGACTGGAGACTCTCCCTCCATGGTGCCATGCCAGTTTCTAAAGTAGAATCTGGCAGGGGTGAGACAGAAGCAGCAGCAACATGAATACAAATTCACAGCTGGTGTACAAAGGGCACAAGGAGGACATTGAAGGGAGAGAGCAGCGTCAAGAGATTGAGCAATAAAACTGTCGAAGCCTATGAAGTCTCAAAGTGTAAGCAACAGTATTCATCCCCTCACCGCCAAACAGTTAGAGATTTGTTAGGTAGGTAGGTAGGTAGGTGGCTAGGTGGCTAGGTAGCTAGGTAGCAGTACTTAATTGATCTTTTTATCTATTGATCCAGGAAATTTAAAGCCCCAACAGCTCAAACAACGTTACAGAAACCAAATATAATTGCTGTATTAAAGAATTTGGTGGCTCTGATACTGCAATATGGTGGAGATATGAAAACACACTTCAATTATCAATAATTCTACGCACAATCACTTGTCAGTACACATTGCTGTTTGTACAGGGAAACAATCTGTGCCTGAGCGTTGGGGTGATAACATGAAATGGAGAAGAGACTGGTGTGTGTGTCTGCGTTGGAGCTGCATGACTGGAAAAAATGTGAATCACAATTTCCTTGCTTAGAACTGAGATCACAGATTCTTAGGTACAATTTTTTTCCACAAAATGTTTTTTTTTAGCCCTGGCAAACTTCAAACAAAACAAAAACAACAACATTCAAACGCTGATTCAAATCAGGGTTTGAAACACTGAGACACTTCCTAGGAACATGTTAGCATTAGGACCGGGAACGTTGGTTTGGCAGAGGCGGAGTACCTCTATCATTGGAGGTGAAATTATTTTAAGGATTATTGTGCATATTGAGCGTTAACGACAAAAAGAAACAATATTTGCATATGTGGCTGATAACTTCCCCTTAACATCATATGCACACCAAACTGTGATTTACTCAGGAGATACACAGCGTATGGAGCGTTACATACTGTTGCAGAATTTGCATACAGATTCATGGCCAGACATACAAGTTTGTCGACATGTTGGGGCTTCCCGATGTTCCCCACGGTGCTGAACAGCCACTCTGAAGGTGAACTTATTGAGTATTAGGATATACTTGTATTTACTTGCTAACACACGCAGTCATGGGTGATTCTCCCCACCTGTGCTTTCATCACCATCACCGTGTAACTCTTCTGATAGCAGACTCTTCTCCCCTTGAACTCTCTGACTCACTCTTTCCAAACACTTGACCACAGGCGGGCTTTCTCCTCTTATGGTGGAAAGACGCTTCAGTATAGTTTGAGGGAGGAGGCAGCGGTAGAGCTGCATTCATCTCTCACAAAAAAATTGAATTCGCATGCACAGGAATGAGATGTACACCTTGTTTTCCTTAAATTTCTTTTGTCCTCCATCACTAGTAGGTACATTTCAGGAAACTGTAAATCTCCTCATAATCACGTTTGTACAACACAGGTGAAGGCACATAATACAACAACTGATCTACTCGATTCAAATTACTGGATGTTTTTCATCAAAATAATGAGGAAAATCCTGCATCGTTTAAGTATCTATGTTGCTCTTTTTGTTTCCGTTCTGTTTGCAGAATCATTCTCTTGCAAAATTGGATCTAATCTAACGCAAACAGGACAACAATCGGGTCGATTTCCAAATAGGGGGTGTGTGTGTGCGCATGTGTGTCATTTCTGATAGAGCGGCAAGCAGGCAGCAGGAAGGAAGGAGGTTCGTTTGGGGGCAACTCGCGATGGAAAACGTTTTGAAACCTTTGTAAAACAAACACAGGCGATGTGTGATGTTATTCTAAAGTACCAGCAGGCCTTCGTTAGGCGTCCATCACACTGTCATAAATCCGCCTTTTTACAAAGGAGGGTGAGTCTGTCCATCATCCCAATGTTCATTCCCCATACTGCCGTTTATTTGATCTAATTTTCATTTTCTTAAACATCCTGAGCGTACAGCGTGCGTGCATGCGTGCGTGTGTGTTTGTGTGCGTCCTCTGCATTTGTTGACACTCCTGTGAGCGCATCCACGGTATAACCACAGTAACCTGTTTGATAACAAACAGCAATATCACTACACATTGCAATGCCACCAGCAGCACACGGCTACAAACAACACACCGACACGCGACACACTGAGTACACAAACACAGGCGCACACACAGGCCCCTAGCTATGAGTGGAGCGCGGTGAAAGAGGAAGTTGAAGAGTGACATCAAAGTTGGAGCGTTTTTTCCCTGCTGCGCTGAGAAACTACCTGAAACATAAATTCAGACTTGATTTTTTTTGAGTGAGCGATACCTGTTCTGCTCGAAAAATTCCCTTTGTGAACGGAATTCCATAACAGAGTATGTGTGAGCAATCGTCTCTGGCCGGTATCAGCGTAAAATGAACCTAAATGGTGTGTAAGCGTGCATGTGTCTGGACAATAAGCGGCCATTACGTGCGCATGTGCACATGTTGTGGCCAGGATTGCGAGTGGTTACAAGAAACTTCTGCCTTTCAGGGCGATGCCGTTCTCACCTCATGCGAAAGTGCAGCTTGATGCTGGTCTCCTCCGTGATGTCGAACTTGTGGTTGGGGGGGTACCACAGGGCGCTCTCCTCGTCGTACAGCCCGAACAGGTTGTGGCACAATGGAGAGATCACTAGACAGAGGGAGAGACATCCAAACTAATCGATTGACATGCTGAGCCTGGCTGCAGCCACGGCTGGTTGGCCTGCAAAACTACTTTGTTTATCAAATGACATACAAAGAAACACAACAGATGCAGTAGGTGGACAAGGTGAACATTTCAGAGTCGCCTTCTACTTGCTTCCATTTCTAATGTTTGTTTGTTTACATCATACAGATCCAAATTTCTATTATTATGTGTCAGTGGCGTGCAATCAGTGAAGGCAAGAGAGGCTGTGCAAGAAAAAAATGTAAAACACAGGATTTGTTTGTGGCATTGATCCACGCTATTCTGTTTATCTACTTGTTGTATGTGTTTATCCACATTGTTACACACTAAAAAATCTTTTCCGATCGGGCGTAACAGCAATTTTCAAGTAGTTCTGTTGCGGATTGTAACAAAATAAAACTGCTGCAAATTGGCGTGCCAAATCAGGTGTTGATACTTTTTGGGTTGTGTGTGTGTGTGTGTGTCTGTGTGAATATTTCCTACGTCCCACTTTGTTTATATCACGCATTAACCTTCAAAGGGGGACTTGAAAATAAGGGCCTAACACAATGTACTGTCATTTCTGATGCCTAATTTCTAAATCTTATTCCGCCCTGTTACCTCGCAGCATGAACCTGCTGGGTTTGAACACAGTTGCCTTCCAGCTGTTCAAAGTCTGCGTGTGTGTGTGTGTGTGTGTGTGTGAGAGAGAGAGAGAGAGAGAGAGAGAGAGAGGACACCACTGCTGGTGTTTGCCATTCCTCATGATCGATGTGTGTCAGGCCTTCTCACCAACAGCAAAGTATTTGGTGATTATCAAGAAAAAATATACATATATAGGTATGCAGTGGATTCACTAATAATTTCAATCAGTGCACATCATATATCAGGTTAACAAAAAAATGACAAAAAACTAAGCATCATCTAAATCTGAGCTTTTCTGACCTACTTTAAGAATGCTACTGTGTGTGAACTAGGGATTGTCTTTTTTTTTTTTTTTTTCGCCAAGCGGGTGACATACTGCTGATGACTCACGGCATTTCTTGGCAGCCTCCACACACAGCTCCTCGGCGGTGTAGGAATCCTTGAAGTACTCGAGCTGGTGCACGTCTTGGCGGTAAAAGTGTATCTCCAGGCCCCTCAGCGAGGAGGAGGTATTGGAGGAGGACAACTGGGTTCTCCTGCTGGACCTCCTCATCTTCCCGCAGAGTTGCCTGCTCAGCTCCATCATCCACACGGACGGCGTTCCCACACTGAGGGGGGAAGGGAGGGGAGGGGCTGAGAACGAGAGGGAAAGAGAGAGAGAGAGACAGACAGAGACAGAGGCAGAGGGGGGGAGAGAGAGAGCAAGAGCGAGAGTGAAAATGGGGAAGTTGGATTGCCGGATTGTCCTTTTGCTTTCGGTCTAGTCTGTCATCTGTCTGGTGGACTGGAAGACGCCCGATGCGAGTCTGGATTGAGACCCTCGCTGAAATGGGTGTGATGTCGGTGACAGTGAACTCTCAGTGCGCGCACACACACACACACAGACCCAAACACACAGCAGCGATGACTTGGCTGCAGCCACACATTCCCTGCAAAATTACGTCAGCCTCATAGAAAGGGCATTAAAGGGACGCAGGAGGTTTGGCCAACACCCAGAATTGAAGTGTTTATAGGCTATTCTCACTAGCAAAACCTGGTCATGTCGGCAGTATCCTCAAACAGGTACATTAGAGGCCAAAACTGCGGTGACATGGCCAAACAGAGGAGCCAAAAGTTAAAATCCAGCTGCTAAGTGACAGGTTTCACCTTCAGAGCAAACACCTGAGGCCAAGCAGTGTTCCTCTTTCTCTATTCAATCAAATGCTTCTCATCTGGGGAAGATATTTCACATGATGAATAATTCAATCAATAATTCAAATGAAACTATTAAAAAGCTGATGACGCACGCTCGCTCTCCGCATGAAGACTGGTCAATCATTTGCTAACGCCCGATGGTTAAATGTGTCGGAGGAACGCTCGCTTCGCTCTCCTGAATGCCGCAAATGTCTCAGCTCGGCTGGGAATGCTAAACACTGACCTTTACACAGCCAAATCGATGGCTCTAATGTCCTCTGTGGCGTTTGGTAAAGCAGTGGCGATTTTGTGTACTTCTCTGTGTCCGCACAACCACTCCACTACATATCTAAGTATGATTTAAATCACTTACAACTGCGACACTTGAAAGCGGACCGTTCTTCCTCCATTTTTGTGTACAGGTAATTGAAGAGCAAGACAAATCGTTTGCCCTCGCTTAAACATGAGGAAATTGTTCTAAATAACACTCTCTTAAACCGTTCAACAGATCATCCTTGATGCATCATTTAAGTACCCATCTACTTAAAATTAAATTACTGGCAAACATGATAGCCCATTTAACCTTTGCCAAAGTGAAAACGTCTTCTAAGGCCATTTCTGCGCTACGGCTTCATATCAGTATTAACAACAGGGAAATGACTTCATGTAAAAATCAATATGTGCAATCTAATCACCTCCTGTTGCCTGACAAGTCAATTAAAAAGCGGTACATGTGCGCTGCTCTGAGGTTTCAATGGTTTCAGCATGTTTTAATTGAAAGAGGTCAATACAACACAAGCAACATCCGGTCAATACAATCTGACTAACTGGTGTGTAAAACATTCGTCAAGTGTTAAAACACGACGTAATTAACGTGGCAATGTTATCCAAGTTAAAAGCTGACAGTGGCGAGTAAAATGTTCCCGTTTCTTCTTTGTCATCTACTGAACGCCCATTTCGAGTCACTTAAATGTCACAAGATTTGTTGGACTCAAAAGAGATGTGGACATTTGACATTTTGCTACATACCACAGTCAGATCAAGAGTCAAGAGTCAAAGCTGATGGGTCTCTGCCATAAACACGAGCCTGCTGAGGAGAACTGATGGAAAAAAATCTCTGCACCCAATCTAACGTTCTCTGTCTTTCTGTCAGGTTGTAGAAGATGACAACACTATGACTGCTGAGGCGTTGGGACAAGGCAGCGCATTTCTTTCCATTTCCTCAGAATTCAAGTTATCTGGTACTACACATTTCACAACATCTCAAAAATGTATCTTTCCGAAAAGAAAAGGCCGACGAGATGTTGCCCACCCTTGGATGATAATAGGAAGCAACCTCAGCAAGACAACCGTTTGGACAAAAATATAGGGCATTATTGGTAAAAGTAACTATTAAATTTGTTCTTTGTTCTACTTTGTTTGGCAGAATTTCCTAATAATAGGATAATAATTACAGATCACAGTGTCCCTGAGAACAATAGCGTCTCTCTGATTCTGGCTCTGCCAAACATCAAATTGAGATATATAATGTTCAAAATGCTAAACAAACAAGAGGTTGATTCATAACTCTGAGTGATGATTTTTTTTTCCAAGTTGAGGACATGGAAACTGTGACGTGACAATTTAAGGATTGAGATGACACCTTGAAAAAACAGACTTGCACTTGAATTTACACCGAATATTTGCTGAGATATTAGCAATGACAATGATATAATAAACAGCCTTCACTGTGCCATGTTGTGTAGAGGAATTCGTTTCAAGCTACATTTTCGGACCAACATGATGAAGTTCACATCATGTCTTCCATGTCATCGATTGTGTAATACCCATAGTGGGCCCCAAGAAGGGGAGCTCCATGTGCCATGAAGCTGAAAACAACAA
The DNA here is from genome assembly GCA_900312935.1 of Carapus acus. NCBI lineage: Eukaryota > Metazoa > Chordata > Actinopteri > Ophidiiformes > Carapidae > Carapus > Carapus acus. The sequence continues at coordinate 19,076 of OMPJ01039494.1, read as the reverse complement.
AAAACGCTTAAGGTGCGGCCCCCTGTACACAAGCCACTGATGCTCGCCCCCAAAACCAACCAAGCAGTCATGCCAAACTCTTGCAAATGAGATAGATGCACAGGTGAGGGCTCTTTGTTGTCATTTCAAACCAAGGGACTCTCTCACTAATTTTACAAGTCAACCAGGAAGTAGGAAGCTGTCAGGGAATAAACATTTGCAGCGCAACTGAACCGTGCGCGATGCAACGCTCAGTAAGCGACAGAATATCTCACTTTTGCAAATTTTGATAACAATTTGGATATTAAGCCTCTGTGAAATGAGATGTCTGAATTATTTTTGCCTCAAAGGACAACACTGCTATTACTGTATATTGCGGTTATTAAAGCAACTCTAATGTTCTGTATTTCTAGTTTAGTTCTCTCATGCCTTGTTTCTATTCTGTTCTTTGAGCCGCTGACGCTTCAAATTTCCTGGATAAATAGATCAATAATGTACCTACCTACCTATATATCTATACTATTCTATCTATATATCTATACATCTTTAGCTCTTGAAATCTATTGGACAGGGAAATGCCATACTGCATTTGGCCCATTTTCACTGGAATGCACTGGCATCAGTTTGCTGCCGGGGAGGTAGTTGGACAAAGTGCTTTGACAAAGTGTGTTGTCTAGAGACAATGTTATTAAAAGACAACAAACTCAAGCTAGTGACCAGGTGATTGCTGCTATGATTATTGATGAAACAGCCCTGTGTTCCAGAGGAATCATCAAAATTTATGTTTATTCTGCCATTTCATTGATCCAACATTTGCCTTGAGCATGATCACAATTTAGAAAGCAGAGTGCCTTCGTTTGTGAACAATGTTTATAATTTAAGTCATCAATGTTTGCTTGTGGTACTCTCGAGTAATCAAATCATTGATTAAACGGGGGCACAATTATAAACACCTGCTTCGACGCTGGGTGAAATTGCAACAACAGATGAAATTCTTAAGAAAAGAAAAAAATTGCATGACCAAAACCCTAATCAAAAAAGTAAAGAAAAGTAAAGAAAACAAAAAAACACATAAACACACACTGTCCCACCATGTGTCCACGATTGACGAGACATCAACGCAAAAGGACTGTATACAGTCAGGGACGTTCATCTTTGTGACGATATTAAAGGAGGAAAATGAGAAAACTTCAGTATCGCTGAGTTATCGCTGCCTTAATTATTATTTCAACGAATTTGACACGACATGAGGTAGTCAAGATTGACTCCATTTATCAGAAAATTTTCTACATTACAGTCTTGGCAATGCTTCTGCGTGACAAAATTTCTTTGGTTGTTTTCTACAATCTATTTAGGACGAATACGATGTGCAAATTTGGAGTTCCTCCAGTTTATCGATAACCAAGACCGAGGGCTCTGTTGCAGTGTCCGCCGACTATGATATTTTTAGCTTGCTAGCCAGATTTGAAGCCAGAAGTTGTACTGTGCGACAACGCCATTGGTGACGATAACAGATAATGACATCATTTTAATTGTCTTTTCGCCCTAAAAGAGGCTACAACGTCAGTTTAGGGTGAAAATAAAGAGGCTTATTCACTCACCGAGCGGGCTTTAGCCAGACAGCTGGCAAGTTACTTCCGTTCTGTTAGTTCATCAGCTCGTCGTCCCGACACGAAGCTCGCCTTCAGCGGGGATTCTGCGTCTTCTTTCTCGGATACTTGGTTTCACTAATTCTCAAAAAACTCCGGGTATCCAAACAGACAGCGAGGGAAGATTTGTTCTGAATTACAGCCCTAGTCGTCGGGGTTTCACGCGTCCGCGCAGTTGTGTGCACTGGCAGCTACCCTTCCAGACAAGTGACGTCCCGATTCCCGAAAACAGCGCAACGACCGACCTGACGATACGCAACGTGATTGGTTGCCGTGCCTGTCAATCAAACGGCATGGGTTAACCCCTTTTGCCCTCCTGTGTCTCCATCACAAGACGCCCCTTCCTCAACGCCCCATCCCACCCCTGCACCCCACCCACACACGACCTCGATGTTGAATATCCAGTGCGTTACATAATGATTGAGGTATTACAATCATATTCAGTTAATAAAGACAGCAATGGATACCAGCCATGCTTCTGTATTTCTCATCGTTTCCATTTATCTCCATGTTCACGTATTCACATTTCTTTTATCGATTTTATTTACTCTTTTGTTGTCTGACAATGTTGTAAGATAATAGTTGAATTCAAAAGTTGAAATTTATGGATAATACTGTACATAGTGACGTTTCCCATCAAATACCTGCAAACAGTGATTAGTGGATAGTGGGTAGTGGATTCAACCTCCAAGTTTGCTCTCTTCATATTATTTGCTCTTTCGATTATGTTTTGCTATGTGTTCTCGTGGTCTTTTGCTGTTGCCTCCATTCTATATGTGTATCTGCAAATGAAATGCCCGTCTGAGCTCAAGAAAATATAGAATTTTTATTTCAATAATTTCAAAAATTGGCACTGGTGTCATGAGATATCGCTTGTGGTAGAATGCATTGAGACATGATGTAAAAAATGTTTTTGTTATTTTCTGTTATTCATATAGTTTTGGTGATTCAAAATATTATTGTGCAAAAAGTGCTCCCCTTTCCTTAACTGTTGTGTATTGGTATGACTTAGATTACATTTGAGTGTAAATTTGTAAATTTTTGACGGGGCTAACTTCATTCCAAAACTGTCCAGGAATCTGTTCATTTAAACGAAAATTTTTTTCCTCAAAAGCTTGAATTGTTTCGTGTGAATACAGAGTTGTTCTGTCTGGAAAATACTTCATCTACAACATCATGGTCATGAGGGAACATATCAAATATCGCTGATATTACACACTGGGTACATCTGTTTTTATCCATTTTATAATAGTCACTGGGGCAATGTGACACTTACAAACGACAAAGAAAGAAATTGAGATGACAAAAGTCGGTAAATTGCCTATATTTATTTTCAAGAGTGGGACGCATCAACAAATGCATCAACAAAAGACTCCATCTGTCATATCTGTACAAAATTGTACTTGTTTACGTCATTAAACTCAAATAACACCTGTAAGATCATGTATAACTCACATCTATGACTGACGGTTATGTTCTGGTGAAACACATAACACACTCGATGCGGAAAAACCAGAGGAGAAAACCAAGATGCAATCATCCACTGGGAATATGAAATTTCTAATTGCATATGAGTAATTTCTATAACTTGTAGGCAGTTGAGTGATACAAGTCATGTGAATCTGCATTTCTTTGTCTACATTATGTAGAGCTCAATATCTTCACAACATCACCATTGGTTACAATAACACAGCCTCAAAAAACAGAACAAGAGATCTGCAGCTCCCTCTTTAGGGCAAAACTGTGAACACAACAAATCGACAACAATTCTCACAGCAAAGAAGTGAAAAAAAATGAAATCATGCTCTCACCTTGTGAAATGCAATGCACAATGTTTTGTTGCTACAACAGACATATTTCCCCTACTAACTTGAGACACCTGACACTGGCAGGGTAAAGCAGTGCTTGCTAGTAGAGAAGACACTAGTAAAGTAGACACTTGTAAAGTAGGGCACGCATGGACAGGTCCTCCGTCATTTTGGTCTCACGCTGCAGTGTTAGATGAAGGCCCTGCGGTCCACTCATCGAGCGTCAAGTTGGCAGCCATCCTTCAGTTATCACAGTACTGTACCTTCGATGGGGACAGCATCAGCACTGTGATAACTGAACCAGGGCAGCCTGGCAAATCTGGCAGCTCGGTCTTCAGACATAATTACACAACTGAAAATCACCAGACAGGGAGAATTCATATGGCAGACAAAGATTAATGCTTACTTACGTCTGAGTGTCGCTTTTCTCTTTTTGCCTCCATCCTTTTTACAACTTTATTTTTTGTTGTTGTTGTTGTTGTTGTCATATCATGGCCACTCACTTGAGCATTATGACAATAATGGCAATGGCAATTAAGTTGATCCTATTAGCACAAGGATCCCTTCCGTTCTTGTATCATTAAGCAAACAAAAAGTACAACTAACTGAGTTTTCATCCAATTACTAAATCTGGATGGCACAATTACACTTATCCTGTTACATCTCATGTCTCTTTTTCCTTAAATCTGGTGAAGTGGAAAAAAAGAAAAAAAAATGCTCAGTGTTTTTTTTTTTAAACAAATCATGTCAGACATACTGTAGACGAAGCAAACCACCAAAGGAGTAATGCAGCTGTTCTGCATCCTTTTTTAATTGATTTCCTGTTACACCAATTGCTACCATTTTTATTTGTTCACTTTATTCATCAGAAATATGGTTTGTGTGTCAATATGGTTTGTGTGTCAGTCTTCAAAAACAATCCAATACTTGAAATACAACTGCGAGAAGTTTAAATTTTTCTGAGCAAACATGATAGATAGATAGATAGATAGATAGATAGATAGATAGATAGATAGATAGATAGATAGATAGATAGATAGATAGATAGAGTCGGTCCTACCCACCACAAGGCCGTGTGACGTCAGACTTGTTATGATTCCCCGGCTGACGTCAGAGCTCCGCCCTCTCCTTCACTCCGCCCTGAGCACTTCATGTAAACAACTCCATTAGCTCCGCTGCACAGGGCTGCTGGCCAGAAATGTTCGTGTCAGACGTGCACGACACAAACACGGATGGAAAAATCGAAGCGGAGACGCGAAATACTAACTCCCCGAGCCGAATCGGGGGTCGCGTCGTCGCCCTCGGCTGTCGTTTCTAAGTGCTACCGACGCGAGGCGCGTCCATGTTGCACAAAAGCCTTAATGTAAATAAACGGGAGAGTGGAACGCAATTATAGGGGTCCAAATGCTACACTTAAACGATCGATTTCACACATGGCTGATGAAGGATTAGCACTATACAGAGTTCATATTCAGGACGGTGCCCATGCTTGTTGCTACTCTCCACGCTACGAATAAACAAAAAAGTTGGCCAAAGGTAAACAACAGCGTCAGTCGTGCCATTGCATAACACGACGTGCGTGTGCGCTAATTTCTCGAAATATTCGTTTGAAATGTAAGTTTTAAGTACCACCGTAGTGCAATATTGTGCAGCCAAAACGTTAACGCCCAGCGTTGCACACACACACCCCTTCCCGAGGCAAAAACAAATAGCATGCTGTCGGATCAAAATTTTAAAAAACAACGTTGAATCCTCATAATACCCACTCGGTAATCAATATCTGGCGATATGAGTCTCACTTACCTGTGGTTTCCCCGTTTATTCCCCGTGTTTACGTGAATATTTTTAATGACGCAGCAAGACCACACAGGGCAACGTGATTGTCGCCATTTTTTGTTGTTATTGAATTTCTCCAAAGCCATGTGACAAAATGAACGTGATTGAAAATGCAGGCTTCCGGGTGCGACGAGATCAAGTAGTTTTGACGAAGAGTGGGGGAAAAATAAAAATAAAATGCAATAAAATAACACGCTGGATCAGTCCCGCCCTGTCGCGCTGATGGATGAGTCTGTGTGGAGAGTGGAGAGGCTAGTGCGCAGTGTTTGACAGCTCCGGGACGCTGCTGCTGCTGCTTCTCCTGCTGCTGCTGTTGCTGCTGTACGGTTCGCAACAAGTCCTCTTTTTTCCCCCTTCTTCTTCTTCTCCAGCCCGCAAATATGCAAGGAGTGACAGCAGCTCTGCGCGGTGCCAGAGCTGAAAAAGAAATGCGAAATCCTGGCGGAGATGACAAGCAACGAAATCGCGCCGATCCCGGGCAACGCTGTCAACAAGTGGTGGATTTCCAAGAATAGCCCGCCAGTTAACCAATTAAGGGGGATAACGTGTGTGTGACGCGGGAAGCACCCAAACTCCGCACAACTCCAGGATGAAATGTGTGCTGTATGAAAAAAAAATCAAGTTATATTTGTCTAAACGGAGGGGAAACTGCATTCACTGTTTGAGTTTCTAAATTTCCTAGAATTGATCGGGTTTGTTTGGGCTGTCAAGCTTTATGTAAGAGCCCCCAGTTTGTTTTTAGTCTCCAACACAGGCTCCACTGTGGCAAAAGAAAGAACTGCCACAGTTGTGAAGGGTGTAGATTACAATAAAATGACAAAGAAATGGGGATAGATAGATAGATAGATAGATAGATAGATAGATAGATAGATAGATAGATAGATAGATAGATAGATAGATTGACAGACAGACAGACAGATAGATAGATAGATAGATAGATGTGCACAGTTTTTTACATACTGCAGTTTTTGTGCAATTTCTTGATTCTCTGTATGTTATTGCTGTTATGTGGACCTGCTTAATGTATTTTCGCAGTAACATTGGAAACAATGTTACAGTGACGGTAAAAGCTTCTATTCTATTCTATTCTATTCTATTCTAAGTAATGTTAATAAGTAACAATGTCATGTATTGTAAATTGTATGTTGTTGGTTAAGTAGCCTCTGTATCACGCTGAGCTGCTGGGGCCATTTATTCTCTGGATTGCAAGATCAATGGATCAATGAATAAATAAAGTGCCTACCATACATACATACATACTGTGCATGTAAATTTCAGGTGACTCACTGAATAACATCTTAAAACAAACTATTCCACCACTTCCATGATCCTGTCCTATGGAGGAATGTCTGCCGTGCGTAAAGACTACAATAACCAGACTGCTGTGCAAAGTAACTGCGCGCCAGTCATCCGCATTTTTTCTAGATGATGCGCGCAGAAAAATAGGGCGTTGTGGCGACTCCCTCATTCATTCGCAGAGAAGAGTCAGCGCCCTTAAAGGCACAGGCCCCGACCATCTTACCTAGAAGACGCGAAAAAGGGTAAAGGAGGAAAGGCGGTCGGGCTCCTCTGGTCATTGGAGCTGCTTTGCTTCAGCGTGAGCGAGGGCTCGGCTGGCGTCTCAGATGCAGGCTTGACTCTTGCTCTTTATTTACATTTAAATTGAACATCCATGCAGTTGACTCGGAGCGTAATTAACATAGACGCAACTTTTTCCTCGATCGCGAAAATCGTCACAATTTGCAGCAAGCAGGTCTGACTGCAGCGGGCTTCACTTCACTTTTGTAGGGAAGAAATGGCCAAGTTATTTCGAGCAGCTATTATGGGTCCACCGGGATCTGGGAAAGGAACAATATCGAGGAGGATCGCGGAAAGCTTTGGATTGCAATACCTTTCTAGCGGGCACTATCTGCGGGAGAGCATAGCCGCAAACACAGGTAGAGTAAAAAAATATTGAAATCTACTACACCCTGCAGGCAAACATCATTTGCGTTAAAACATGCATGCGCAAAAACGTGACACACCATCTCTTTTTTCAGGATGTATTTTGAAATATGGCCCCCTCTCCTCCTGTAACTGTTGTTTTTTTCAGTAGTTATGGTGTTGTTGCCTGCCAACAGTCGTAATGGCAGCAGTCTGGGACCGTGACCCCAGCAAGTTGTAGAAAAATGTCCCTCACCCGGCCAAAAAAATATAGTAGTTGTATCTATATAGAGTGGTTGTTGTTGCTGGATTCACAATGAAACGTGTCTATTTATTTCTGATGGTATTGTGCTTGTTTAAATGTATGTTATCATACAGTAGGTTCACATTTTTAATGCTTTCATGGGGACATGAAATGATGTTTTGAAGCTGCTGCCTGATTGCACACACACTTAACTCTCCTTCTTCTTCTTCTTTTTTTTTTTTAATTACACCATTTCCTAGCCCTGTAAATGAACTCTGCATCCAGTAAACAGGCCTCAGGGGGAACAGCTTGCCCTGGCCTGCCATTACTGACCAGCTTTAAGATTATGACTAGGATAAAGCAGCAGGCACTACTGTTTAATCATGTTCATCAGATATTTGATCTTCTCCTAACTAAACACCCTCTGGGCGCATGGGTGTGTGTGTTTTTTATTAGAAATTATTACTATTGTCAACATTATTTGCTGTGTCAGCCCTTGCATTTTGGCATATTACCCATCACTGAAGACACTTAACTGACGTGAAATCAGTCTCTCTGTCAGCATTCTACTCATACAGCAAGATGTAATTTAACTCAACTGACTCAAATTAACTTTTAAAGCAATATTTTTTTTCAATGTTTTTTCTGCTATACAGGTCATGCCAGTAAAACTTGATGCTTCATATTTTTATATTCCGCGTTCCCATCCTCTTGTCGTTTCACTTTAAAAAAAAAACGAAAAACAAAAAAAAATGGCATCTGTGAAAAAAAGATTGACTTAGGAGAAGCCTGTGTGATCCGCCTGCCGTCAGTTTAACCCGAGTTGACCCAGATCTGTCAGACCTGAGACGATGCATGAGGAGCAGGAACAGCTGCATGAATGAGGGACTTTGTGGAAACTTTGGCTGGTGTTCTGTGTGTCTTGCGCATTAGAGTCAGGTGTGATGGTGAAGAGCTACGTGGAGCGCAGCATGTTGGTGCCCGACCACGTGATGACGGCGCTTATGCTCCCCAGACTGCAGCAGCTGATGGGCCACAGTTGGCTGCTGGATGGTAAGACAAGCACAAGTGACGTATCTCTACCTGTTGCAATCGACAATTCCAGATTTATTCTCAGTAACTTAATTCGGGCACTTGTGGGATGACAAAATGATGATGTAGGTCAAACACCCGGATGTGTGCGAGTGTGTGAACCGATGCAGTGACCCCGGGTTGGGTGAGGGGAAATCATTGAGCGTTTGAAGAAGCGCAGGGGCAAAGCTACAGGAGGGAATCACTGGCCCTCCCTGCAGCCTGATTGGCTGGTCCAGGTTACACCCCCCTGTTAGAAAGAGGGGCCAGACACCATTAGTTTTTTAACCCAGTTCCAAAAGATGAGTATACGCCTTGAGCCATTTCATAGAGCAAAGTGTGTTTTACTGGATTCTATTGTTTTTCCCTCCACTTGCCTATCCAACAAAATAAAGATAGTTTTCCTTTTGTTTATTTCCCCTATATTAAACCCATTTTGACAATTTATCTGAGATCTATTTGTATTATTTGTTCAGTCAAAAATATCCAAACAATCAACAGCTGTCGACAGTTTTGCACAGACGATGCCAAAACAGATATCAATTTTTCTTTTCTTGTGGTATGTTGCTGATAATGTCCTTCACGCTGTCTGCAATTCGCGCAAATACCAATTGCTTTCAAGAACTAGTTTGACCGGTGTGTCCAGTAAGAATAATTTCTTTAAGAAGGACCATACCTAATCCTTATTGTGTCCGTGTAACAGAACAGTGGAAGTAATCGCTCCGTCCATAATGGCAGAATTTGTTGTCATTCATTGTTGTGTGTGTGCAGCATGTGACCTTTGTTTCTGCATGAAACAGGTCTGGAAAAAGGTCACCGCTTGTTCGGTCATAAGGTCATGGTGGTGTGTAAGGTATGGTATTATCTTTGTGGGTGTTTGGTTCGTCTAAAACAGCAGCCAAAAAGAGCAGAACTGTCACTTTCAATTCATTCATATGTCACATGTTACTCACATTTTAATTAGGAGATGATCCGTTAGTCATGACGTCAGTCTGTATGCTCTTGAAACATGACATTTTGTGGCACAGCCAGGACGGGTAAACACTGGCTAGGAAAGAGACAACAGTGCTGTGTTTGACTCATGACAGTGATGACAGTTATGACAGTCTACATTGACATGTTAGATTACATTGTCTTCAACGTGTCTTAGCCTTGTTTCTCGTACCCCTCCTCCCTCCTTTTCCTCAACCTTTGATCCATTGTTGCCTGGAGTGTGAATGGTTCTTTTATTTATAATGCATTAGCTGAGCACCGCCAGTTTCCATTCTTGATGCATAAGGAAACAATAAAGCCTGAAGTCAGCCAGGGTGTACGGTAACAAGTCTACTAATAGTGTGGTTTGACAGGAACGATCCAATTGGGTGAGCCAAGATCGCTCACACTACCTTCCTTGTAGGCATTCAGTGAATCAGGGTTCCACTGGTGTTGATCCACAGCTCATTCTTGAGTGGACAGAAGATTCTCTGCTAACTGAGAGAATGTATCTATTCATGCCTGCTGTCCGGTCATCGCTGTAGAACTATTGACAGCTTTATGGAAAAACTGGGAACCGCTTGAGTTGCAAGGTTTCCTGTCATGAGAGAGCTCTAACAGGAAGCTCAGTGAATGTGTCAACGTTGTGATTTTTCTTGTGAAATTGGGAGTGTTTGTTGTAATCTTCACTGTCATTTTGGCGCTCTTAACAGGAATTCTCTCATTGGAAGACATACCTCAGGCGGGACAGGATCAAACACCGTTGTTAAAGATAATGTAAATATTTGCAAATGTTGAAATTGCTTTTGTAACGCCATCAGCTTTCAAACGATGGATCTATTTTTACCTCTATATTTGCAGTTACAACATATATCCTTCCACATGATTGTTGTTTCATCAGCATAATGCATTGCATTTGATGAATGAGCCCTTGAATTTTAGCAATGAGGACACCTCTGAAAAACATAATTCAAACACATTTGAGTCAGAGCTGAGACAAAACAGAAACCATGAAAAAACAGAATTCCCTTAAGACCTTTTGAGGTGAACTCTCCGGTCTTGGTCTCTAGTCAGCCTTTCCAAAGGGATACTTGGCTTTGAATCATCTTTCTTAAGTTTTGAACTCATACCTGGATTGTTTACAATATTTCCAACTCAACAACCACCGAAAATAGGTCACTTAATGTTCATGCAGCAGTGCAGAAAACGCACAGATGGACAGGGACAAACTTTGTGGCAGGGTAACTTTGTTGGTTGTGAAGATATCCAGACCATGGTGACCCTTGTTCCAATGTTCCCCTGTCCAGGTTTTCCTCGCACACTGACTCAGGCCCGAGCCCTGAACGATTTGTGTCAGCTGGACCTGGTCATCATCCTCAACATTCCCTACGAGACGCTGAAAGACAGACTGAGCGATCGCTGGATCCACCTTGGCAGCGGTAGAGTGTACAACATGGGCTTCAACCCACCGCGAGTGCAGGTTGGACAATGGAGTACAAAAAGAAAACAAGACTATGTTGGAGAGGTGCCATCAGCGCAAACAGATTGAGGAGTGATTGGGAGATTTGATTAGTGTTATATCCAGGGCAGGCAATCTGATTTGTGATATCTGGACTAGTTTTTTGTAGGTTCGAGATGTGGTCACCTGATTTGCGTCTGGAAATATTTTTATATTTAGAGTCAACTCAGGACACGAAGCTTTGAAGAGCCAAGATTCGGGGGATGGGGGGGGGTTGTTTGGAAAGTTTGGCAAGAAATTACTGCTGAGGGACCAGAGAACCTTTCGCCGAGCTGTTTTATGCATCCCACCTTGTTTGTTAGAATTGAAGAAGTGACAAGTCACAGTGATGTTACCTTGCAGGGGAAGGACGATGTCACCGGGGAGCCACTGATTCAGCATGATGATGATAAACCGGAGGCTCTGACGGCCAGACTGAGGCACTACAAAGACGTTGCCAAGCCAGTTATTGATTTATACAAGTCAGTAAATAATCCTATTTTCCACTTAGGAGAGTTTTTCTACCACAGTTTTCTAGGAGCATGCCACCTACTTTAGATTGAACTTTTACTAAGCAGGAAAACACTGGTTTCAGTAGATGTAAGTTATTGTTGCTATCATTCGCATCTCGTCGCTCCAAATGTTAATGGCCTTTAGGAGCTTCAGATTTAGTTTGTAACCAAGTTTTTTTTTCTCTCATCATTTGTCTCTGTTTGCTGCAGGTCACAGGGGGTCCTCCACTCCTTCTCTGGTACAGAGACTGACCGAATTTGGCCATATATCAACTCGCTCCTTAGCAACAAGATCGACACACATCCAACAAGTGCTCGTCAAACCCAGACACCATGACACAGCAATGGACCAAAAGAAAAGAAATTAACACCAACCAAAAAAAACGAGGAAACATTCCAAAGCAGCCGGAAGAAGTGCATGCTATGGCTTCATGCCAGCCTCAGGGTCAGCTTTTTTTGTTTGTTTTCCTCAGTTTGGAGCCTAAGATAAAGAAAGAGGTCAGTGCAGTCCAATCACTGACGGTTGATCATTCAGTCACTCACCACTTGCTTTCAAATTTGCAAATTGTATAAGATATAAAAAAGGTATGGGGGAAAAAAAAGAAGACAAGCTTAATGCTTCCACCCAGCCAATTTGCAGCTTCACTTTGCAATCATTTACACTCTCACTAACTCAAAGGTAGTCAGACTCAGAGCTTTTCCCATTAGTTACCTAACCGTTTCATGCGTTTGGTGATTTATTATGAATTTGAAGTGCGTGTCTGCTTGTGCGCGCGTGTGTGTGACCTGTCATGTCATCTGTGAAATCTAAATCATTCATGGGCTGCATGCTGCAGTCCAGTTCGGTGTGCTTAAGGTGTGTGGGATAATGGAGAGTTCGATCCCTTAATAATGTCAGCATATTGCACTGTATGATCTAGAGGTGTGATCATCGGGCTGGAATAGTCGATGAGCTCACACAGTGACTCTGCATCACTCAGTGGCTACAGTGAAGACCAAAGCAAAGTCTGAAGTGCCTTTCGTGTTGTTACATTCCCTCTTTACAAAACAACTTGTGAAGTCTTTCTTTGGATGCCTCCGCTGACATGTAGTCCACATTTTGTTGTTGTTTTAATGCAGTGTCTCTGCATTCTTTGAATGGATGATTGTGATCCATTGTGGTCCATCGTTGCGTGTAGGATTCTGAAACAGGACCTGGCTCTATTTGCTGTTCTTTCACCCTGGATGTGCGTTGTTGGCTTTGTGTGTAAATTTAGTTTGATAGGTAAAACCTCACATCTTGCAGCCTGTAAATGTTGACATTGTTTTGGTGTTTGTTTATTTTTTTGAATCAGGCATTTAGCCATGAAGTGAAATTCTCTCAATGCTGACAATCTTTGGGTTTTAATCAGAGGCGGGCTTGTTATTTCCTCACAGCTACTTTTGATTTTCACTGATTTTGAGGAATGTAGTAGCATTTGTGCAATACAGACAGGAGCAATTAATCCAAAATGAAAACTCGATCAATCAAAGAGATGATGGCTTTTCCATCCCGTAGACTTATAGATCTTCATCTGTGCTGAGAGCCACCACCAGCTGTTACTATGGACCAGCATACAGTACTTTCAGCAGTCCCGACTTTGTGTCAAAGTAATTCATTATGAGACTTATATGCTGTTACAGCAGAATCAGTTATTGTGTTGAGCCGATTTCTTATGTCCTGCAATCAGAAATGTCGTCTGGTTTATATCGGCTCTATGAACCACAGCATGACAAATTGTTTTTGTGATTTCAAAATCAACATCAAATTTCTTTAAAAATTAGTCAAACTAATGTGCAAAAAAGAAAGTCAGTGCGTGTGTGTGTGTGTTCATCATCAGTTTGTTTTGACCAAACAGGACAAAAGAGTCAGCACTTCAGCTGTAACTGCAAATTGTCAAACATTCCCATTTTAAATGTAAAATGTCTACAAATCTGCAGTGCATCAAGGATGAGAGGCAGTGATGGAGAAGATCTATTGGAATGTGTCATATTTTGCAACTCGAGTGCACTGCTATAGTGGACAGAGCCTGTGCTGTGAATGTGTTGAGACAAGTTTTGGTCACCATGTTCCTCTGCTGTAGTGTAACCCTGCTGTGTAGTTTCTCCACATTTGTACAACACTGCTGCTACACATTTCTTTCAAAGGAAAATAAAACAATTTGATGGCAGACCTTCAGCATCTATTGTTCTATTTCAAAGGCAGTGGGTATAGGATGCAACTAATTCATGGCAGTGACTGAAAATAATAAGTGAATGTGTTTCTCTATATTGTTTCTCAACAAGGTGGTGATAGACCTGTTTTTATGCTCCTCCCAGTTGCTGCTCATCACAGGTAAAATAGGAATAAATATAGGAGTGAGTCTTCACGCCCATCTATCTTTTGTCATTTAATCCTTTTAATCTGTCTAATCTGCAGAGCTCAGTTTAGACAGTTGTATGATGTAGATGTGCAAATGCTAATCAATTTGTAAACAGCACAAAGCTAAATATAGCTATCCGTCCAACAACATAGCTAACACAATTTTACATTTTTGAGCATAAATAAATAAATGTAAATACTTTAGCAAACCACTTTTAACTCGGAATCAAAAGCACTTTTTTTTGCTAGAAATTTACATGAAACAGAATTTCCTCCAATGATGTAATATTTGATAACATTGATGGTGATTCACTTGAAACACAAAAAATTGTTTAATTGGTCACTGTGTTTAGAAACTGGTGAGATGACATTGTTTATGTTTTAATCCTATTGTTATTATTATTGTTATACTGCACACCGGCAAACTAAATGCAGATTGTCATATTTCACTATTTGATATGTGGTGATCACAGTTATGATTTATTGTTGTTGTAATTACTGTCATTATTATTTTGCACCTGACAAAGCTTGAGGCCATGTGTTAAGGTGAGGAAATTAGAGGACATCTTACTACCTCATTACATGAGTGATTTGGCGGGATTATCACTATGTGGGCCCTGAGGCATTGCGACATTTGGATGGGGAGATTACCTCACCGTTCCTACTGTAACACCACTACAGCTGGCAAGGCTCACTGATCCCTCGTCGGAAATCCAGCCCGGGTTTTCCTCAGGCTGCTGCACCTCCCGCGGGACGCGCAGAGCGGCGCAGACTCTGACAGCGCTAATATACAAAACATCCGGGTACTGCCCTTAAGGTTGATTAGGCGTATCTTTATTATATGTAGATCATATCGAGCGCGCATACCTTGTTTGTCGCTCGCATGACAAAATGTGATTGTATGAAACCGTTACCGCTGTTTTTCCGGCTGCACTGATTAACCTTACAGGTGTTTCTAAAAGTGTTGGGAGAATCCGCAGGAGGCTGGAGGGACCGACGAAGCGGTTTGCTGCTTTGACCTTTGACTGCCAGTGAATGACAAATCAAAGGATCTTCTGATCCAAGCGCATCTCTCCGGCTCGGCAGGAAGCAGCGCGGCACGGAAGAATGCTAGCAAAGATGCTCCAAGGTACTTATCTGCGGTTATCTGCGTTTCTCCACTGTACTGTGGTGATTGTGGGATGTGGTTGAATGATGGAGCGTTGGAGGGTTGCATCTCTAAGCGGAGAGGGAAGAGAGAGGCATCGTGTGTGCGAGCGCGTCAGCAGGGATGGTGTGTTACATAATATATCTTAAGACTCTTTACAGTCGGTCATTTAACTACGCGCTCCAAGTGAATGTCAGCAATGCTGAGGAGCAAAATCGGGATGCTCCGATGGAACATGGCGAGAACTGGGAACAGGTTTCCTCAGCTCTTATTTGGCTTGATTTATGCAATCACGTATGACATCATGGGGGTGCTGAGGCACCAGATGATTGATCAGATGGTCTCAGTGCCATTCCCGCTGGTGTGAATAGCTTGAGAAGTGGCCGTCACCATTGCTGTGAAATGTCCATCCCGGCTTGTAACCATAACATATTATTCTGCTGATAATTTAATACCGCCATTCGATAGGAGTTGTACTGAAAAACTAAGTGATGCTTTAATGGGTGTAAGGTAATAATAGCCCCCCTGGTTGTAAATGACATCCCATACACTGCCTACATCAGGATGCATGTGATTACCGCCTTCGTCACCATCCCGGACTGGCCTAGAGCGGAGCGGGACAGCTCCTCTCCCTAAAGCGGCCAATGACGCGCCGTCACGCGCGTCACGTGACCCGTATGTCGCTGCATGGTGAGGGGTCATGTTCCGATCAGTGTGTCCGCCTGGCTCAAGGTAGTAATCAACGGCCCTTTATGCCTGGGAATAATAGATCAGTCGCGTAATATTTGGTCAAAGCTTCTCTGACGCGGAAGCTATACAAGCTACAAGTTACTCATTAGTTGACGTAGCCCCAGGTGCTGCTCACCTACTCAAGTCAATATTTTGTACTTGTAAACTATATCTCAAGCTCCCAAATAAAGAGGTTAACTTGGAATGCACTCACACTAGCAATGCACAATGTTTTCGATTATAAGTAAAGAAACGTAGATATACTGAAATTGATATTTCAAGTGCAACGAAAGCACCTTCTAGAGGGGCACCTCCCTGAAGATGCTTTGTCACGTACGGTGCAAGTAAAACACAACAGATATTTGAAAGGATTGAGTCATCTTTTAAACATATATTACTGTATATGGTTATTTTTGTTTTCTGATTTCGTGTCCAGTTATTATGCAACATTTGGGAAACACAGAGAAAAAGATGTGCAGATTTCTGGCAGATATGCAGATATTTGAAAGCATGAAGTCACCTTAACTAACTATTTATTCCTCTCCCTAGCTAATTTGGCCCTCCAATTTAGAGTCCAGTTATGATGCAACATTTGGGTGCATATTAAGATCATGTGAATTGAGCCTCACACTGTAGTTCTCAACAAAGTAGTGAGACACTGCCTGTCCTGTCAACAGATTCTGCTTTTTATGTGGAAGAGTAATTATTAATCCTTCACCTGTCTTGGAGGATGGTATGGCAACCTCAGGAAGCGTCAATTAGATCAAACAAACAAACCCAAAGCTGCTAGCCAAACTTGTGTTTTGACTTTGACAGACTTTGGCATTGATGCTTGCTATAGCTTGATGCCAAGCTAGCAAGAAAAAATTCAAATTTCCCGAGTGGGAGCATAGTTATGAGTTGAATGCTCCCAATCACATGCTCTGTTAATACTTAACATAAACACAGAGGAAGCGCACATTGGAGAAATTACACAGGCATGGCCGGATCATACGAATCGAGAAACTGCTCATGGGTATGTTGGAACAAGGCTTTGTTTTGTTTTCAAAATTTCCACATTACAAGACGTTTCTTTACTTGGCACCAGTTTGTCTGAGCTGCTGGCTTATTCAGCACATCAAAGGTCACTGGGAGAAGCGTTGTACCAAATCTATTATGCATATTCTCTGTTATGGATACTCTCTTTCTGTTCTGAGCTTATAGCCCATATTTTTAGATGTTATTTTTGGAATTTCTACCAGCTGTGTTTAAACTGCAATCCAGGGTTAATAGTGTTTTTAGAGAAACTGGTCAACATGTGTTAAAAGGAAATGGAGTACATTTTTGTCTGAACTTGTGATGAACTCAGGAAGTTCTCAATGCTGCATTCTAATCAGGCTGGTGATTGAAGAGTGTCTGAATATTGTTGTATCCTCCAAGAATTAGAAAGCTGTTGGCCAAACTACCCCATATTGCCATGCGTGTTGGAAACACTTGCAGCCCAAGTGGAATCAAGGGGTACATTTTGGTTGCCCCGGTCATGAGGAAAACAGGAAACCGAATCCTAACAAAGTAGCCGGAGCACTTTGCATCAGGGGTGTCATTTCTCCTATTTGGACATTCCGTTCCTGCTGTGTTTTGAGTCCCCATTCCCTCTCCCCAAAAGAGTTTCCCAGGCTCATGTCCTCTTTTCAGAAACATGCCGAGTTTCTGTTGCTAGGGGACCAGGCCAAAGAGGAAAGCATGCCCTCGCCGGTTAATGTTTCGACCTGGAACTATGATCATAACAAACATAAGAAGTGAAGGACGCCAAACAAATCTCCTTTTCAAAATATACTGTTAAATACTTGTTTTGCACACCCTGTGTAATCGTTGCTTCAGTTATGCTCTTGACTTAAAATGTGGAGTATAACACTGCCATTTTTTCGGACTGATCATGAAAAGGCAAAGCATTCTCTTTTGATTGTAAGAGGTCAGGGTTCGTCTGAGTAAATTGCTCTATTACTGGCTGCTACATGTTATTTATGCTCAGAAAAAGTAGGTCACCGCAAGTGGAGACATTCTCATTTAACTTGTTTGCTCATTGTGGCTCATTAACTATGCCCAAGAGTTTGTTATCTACAGTTGGACTACTGTATTTTTTAATCCACCAACTAGCACGCTATTAGCATTTCTGCAACATGACGATGCTAAATCAGCAATGCATGCATCAGTCTTTTGACTCTGTAATAAACAGCATGCTTTCTATTGCATACTCAAAGTTAGAATTTGCAACCCAGGTGTTTTTTCAATTTCTTATTGGCAAAAACAAATAAGGATATACCACATGACCTTCTAATGACTTGTTCAGAGTCTGGTGATGTCGGAGCTGCCGTTGAAGGGGAAAAATTGGGGATTGATCACATGTGTTGATGTGTACGGTGACATAGAACTTGATCTCATCTTGGTTTTGCAGCAGTCACTATCATGCTTCTATTTAATGACACGGTTGGACTTTTATGTCTCAGAAATCTATTTTGGGGCCAGACTGGATGCTTGAAAATGAGATCGCTCAATACATAGCCCCATAAAATGCTGTGTCATTCAGCCACAGAATGGGGACGGTGTGTTTTGTTATTGCAGAAACTCGTAATTCTTATCATGATGCTGTGCTACTGTATATGATTTGTCCCATTAAGGTCAAACTGCCAATGCTGCTGCTGAATCATTTTAGGCTATTTAAGGCTTGCAAGAGGTTACTCTCGGCCGTCCCTAACATCAACAATAGCCCACTTCTGTGTATTGTCGTTATTTGTGAGCATGCTATCTTTTCATCACTCGTAGAATACTTCTGGTGGGGCGTGGGGGACAAATGTCCGCAGCTGTGTTGTCCAGGAGATTTAGGCGAATGGATACTGGGTCACAGCCATTGATAAGCGCGTCTGAATAATGGATGGAGCGCTAACGTTAGTGCACCGGCTAGCATGGCTGGATTCCCCCTCCCTCCTGTCGGGGACAGACCAGCTGCAGCGGCGGCGGCAGCGGCGGTGGTGGTTGTGTCATAGTAAAATGCGGTGCTGAGGAGAGAGAAGTGTGTGTGTGTGGGGTGTGGGTGTGTGTGTGGGAGAGAGAGAGAGAGAGGGAAAGAGAGAGAGAGAGAGGGTGTGTGTGTGTGTGTGTGTGACGTCCCGCGTCCCAGTGAAAGGAGGATTCGGGTCGTCCTCCTCCTTTTCCTCCTCCTCTCCCCGGACATGTGGTGCACCCAGTGAGCAGCAGCGGCAACGGCGGCGGCGGCGCTGGTGGTGGCGGCGTCGGCGGCGGAGGAGGAGGCGCGACGAGGCGTAGCCTAGCACGTCTCAGTGTTTTTTTT
>OMPJ01039492.1:57978-69435 GCA_900312935.1 Carapus acus | reverse complement strand
TGTGTGTGTGTGTGTGTGTGTGTGGGTGTGTGTGTGTGTGTATCTGTGTGTCTGTGTGTGTGTTTGGTGTGTGTGAGTGTTGCTAACCCTGTACTTGTAGCCATGTTGATGGTGCTCTAGAATCGAATTTTCAGTGTGTGTTCGCGAAGAGGTTGACAACTACACAAACACATACAGACACAAACACAATCACACACACACACACCACACCTGCATATATTCAGTGCATAACATACTTACCACTAGCACCATGCAAACAGTCTTATAAGATACTGTACATACATACTGTTTGTAGCGTATATAATGTGTGTAAAAATACAGTAAACTCTTTCCCACATTGTTTCCAAAGCCAAGCCAAACACTGTATCTCAGAGTGTAAATCAGAGTGTAAATCTTAAATATATAAAGCCAGAGGATCAGCTTTGAAAGAAAGAATCCCTTGAATACAGTAATAACACTGGAATGCATCAGAGTTGTCCTCACGTACACCCACTGGCTGATCCTAAGGTGGCTGAAGTGCTGAGAACACTCGATTACAAATACAAACCCAATATTCACCGTCAGGCGTCAGGAAATGAAATATGAGCTGCAGAAACATTTACACAAGTTGGTATTTGGGACATTTGGAGTGATTTTCAGATATGCAAAAGAGGGAGAGGCGCAACAGTGGAAACTTGCAGTCAGAAGAAAATATGAAATATGGAGATGATAGATTCCCCTCAGAAGCGTAGCGAAGCCAAATAAATCATCAAGCGATGCAGCAGCTGTCCGCCAGGTTCCCGTACCAATCGTGCACCTGCTTTTTGAGGGTTGTACCACCGTCCTCTTTTCCAGATCGTGACAGCCGCTCCACAGAAGTTCAAGATCGACATCCTGCCGGTGGACGATGGCACGCCGCGCATCGTCACCAACCTGGGGCTGCAGTGGCTGGAGTACATGGATAACAAGGTACTCGCTGTCGGGTCAAGCCTCACTCATTTTGCTCGTATTTTTACTCTTGTTTGCGCTCTTATCCGACTCCATCGAGACAATCCCACAGGAGGAGATATTCACATTTAATTGTAAGCTCCAAATTCCACTCTGCTGGTAGCAATCTCTGGTGTTCATGCTCCAAAGCAGGCCTGGGATTTGGCTCGGGATGTCGTTATGATCAACAAGTCCAGTCTGAGTGAAGATAATCTCAAAAGTGTCCCAAGTGATTGCACCAGTAGCCGTTGGTTAATTTTGTCACGGTCATTAGACTGCTTTTACATTAAACAAACCTTCACAACTGACTGAGAAACAAACGGAAGCCTCACGCTAGTTGTACTATTTTCTTGCTCCCTCTACAGGCTCGAACATCTCAACACAACGTGAGGCGTCGGGTCCTCGCCACGCTTAGAAACGCCTGCTGTGCCTTCCCAGCTATTAAGCTCCAAAGCGTATATCATAAAAAAGTACATTTGCATAATCCGGCCGCCCCAATATCTCTTAGCTGCAAGCAGGAAAAATACTCGAGAAGCCCTCAGATACAAACATATTTTGCCTGTGGCAGCAGTTCTGTCGGCGGAATCTTCTGCGGCAACAGAGATCTTGTATAAGAAAGTAATAATGTTTCCACGCTGACCTTCTTCACCGCCAGGTCAACTTTCTTTTATGCTTTTACCAGGCTGGCTAATATGTTTTTGTGATCCTGGCACAGTTCCCAGTTCACCTTAAGAGCAAGAGGTGATTTGTAGCTTCTCACTGTGTGTTATAGGCTTGCGCCGTGTTGTTGGACAGTTGAGTCGGACAGTCACAGCTTATGAATACGAATTCGGTGTCCTTGACCCTAACTTAGCACCTGCGTGTTCTCCAGGCCACCAATCTGATCTCCAAGAAAGAGCTGCTCACCATGGACCCAGACACAGACGACGGGCAGCTTGTGTATGAAATCACCACCGAGCCAAAACAGGGCTTTTTGGAGAGCAAGCTTAAACCCGGCAGCGCCATCGCTACTTTCACACAAGGTACGCAGAGGGGGGGCGGCAGAGATCGTCTCTGTGTCGCAGTGAATGATTTCAAACTATTACAACAGAAAAGCTTGAATTGCTCTCATCAAGTGTGCTGGGGGTGTTACTGCTGTTTCCTGTTTTGTGTAGGTTATATATATATATGTATAGATTTAACTGTGTTACATTAAGCCCCAGCAAGTTTATTTGCATCGTCCTTTTCAGACTCGATGTAATTCAAAACATAAAACCACATTTAGTGCAAACTATTAAAGACACAACAAGGCAATTCAGTGATCTTAAAACCACGCATTAAAAAGAAAAGCCAAGCGCAGCAGACATGTTAAGAGACTTGATTAAAAATCATATGACAATTTAGTGCCCCTAATGTGGCGCACAACTTCTAAAAGCAGCTTCCTCATGTGTAGTTTTACCCTGAGGAACGCGCAGGAAGACTGCAGCCTCATTACCCGGGAAATGGCTGCCGCTCGTAACAGGGAGGCATATCTCAGATGTAGGAGTATGAAACAATTACGAGGGAACATCCAGGGGACATTGGCCGCACAGCAAAACATGGGAACAAGCCAAACCGCCAACATTTGTGAAGAATAAATCCAAAGTCATAACACAAGCGTAGTTTTCAACCGTGTTGCCGACTGTGTTTTGGGGTGTCCAACTCAGTTTCTGGTAGCTTTGCACCAGCACAGTCTTGGCAACAAATGTAAGGAGATTGTTTTTTTCAATTGAGTATCGCTGGATCATCTCTGCCTTCCAGTGCCTCTGATAACAGCACTGTTACCTCACCGACATCTGTGTAACCTGTGTGTGGGCAAACTGTGGCCCGTGGGCCGCACCAGGCCCGATTGTTATTTTGAACTGGCCCGCCAAAGATTGGTACAGAGTTCATAATTTTGATGCATTCGAAACAAATAACAGAAACTAAAACAACAAAACTAACACCAGAATTTGATGCACCGGCAAAAATGGGTGAAAAACGAAACTGATCCTATTAAAAGATAAACAATGTACTGGCAACACCCCAATGCTTTTTTTCAGTTTCTCTGTGATACGTTTTGCTGACGCGGCCCATCTGTCAAATTTAAAAGTCAATCTGGCCCCCGAGCCAAGATGTCTGCCTGACCCTGGTGTAACCACCGGGTGCTGTAGATTTGTGATCACATCAAGTCAAATATTTCCATGTGTTGTTGAATACTGTTGTTACCATTGTACATACACTCCTCCATTCGAATTCAGCGGTAGATATTGTATTCCTCAGATGGCCGCCTCATACCAAGTTCATATTCACGATAAGCACAGTGCTGTGTTGTGCTTGCAACGCGTGTTTTAAGAGTTAAATCCATAAGACAGGCGATCAGAATTAATTACCAGTAGGTCTGTGTAAGATCAATTTTGCTAACACTATGCAGGTTAAAAGGAAATATTACAAAGGTCACTTTGAACCTCTTTGTTAATCCTTTTTTGGTTTTCAGCACAGCCAGAACAAAGTTGTAAATGGAACAAATCTTGAGTCCATAATTTGCAAGTTCTCTTCTCAAATTCAATTATAGAAGATCCTCCAGGCCTCTATTTAAGAATCAGTATTTCACAGGGGTGATGTCTGTCTCTGAGCTTATCATTAGCATTGGTAATGCGATCATTTGCGGATTTGTGTAAGGCTACAGACTTGTTTGATGTTTTTTCACTGGAAGGTCAGACCGAACCCTGAGCAAATATTGCCGCTAATTGCTCGGCGAGAAGACGCTTACAAAGATGCTGAGGAGGGAAAGGCTAACGAGCCCGTCCCTCCCAGAGGAACACATCACGCCAATCCGACCTCTCGTGTGATCAATAAACCAATAGAACACGTTGTGCAGGAGATCTGAACGCAGCATTGTTCCTCTCATCTCCAGCTGATATCAACCTGGGTCTGATTCGCTACGTGCTGCACCAGGAGAATGTGCAGGAAACCATGGACAACTTCAAGTTCCTGGTGAAGGACAGCAAGCCCAACATAGTCAGCGATAATGTCTTCCACATCCAGTGGTCACTCATCAGCTTTGAACACAAAAGGTCAGAGGACAGTTATACTGTATGAAACATCCGATGTTAGTTTAATCAGAAACTAATCTAACCTGAATTAATTGTTTGTAAATTTGAGGGCAAATTCAGACAGACCTTCAGAGATGTGTTTATTTTGAAAATAAGATGAAGTTCAATCTACCATCCCAGTGTGACAATTTTGATTCAAATACATGTCCCTTTTAATTGCGGTCAAATCCCATGCGCAAAATTAATGAGTTTTGCAGAGGCAGTCTGACAATATGAATTCAAATGAGGTCGTTAGAATGAGAATTCCAATTACAGCAGATGCTAAATAAGACTTGTGCCATTGTTCAGCGTTAACTTGCTCCCTTTTTTTTGTCTGTATTAAGAAAGCATATTAAAGTTCCAAACATTGTCATTTGATATATATTCCGGTGAAACTCTTGCACCATGCATTACGGCTTGCACACAGTTTTTTTGACTGGCTATTTATTTTCTGCATAGCTACAACGTGAGTGAGACGGCCGGCACGGTGGCGGTGACAGTGAAGAGGACAGGGAACCTCAATCAGTACGCAGTGGTGCTGTGCCGCACCGAGCAGGGCACGGCCACCTCCAGCAGCAGCATCGGCTCCAAGCCAGGACAGCAGGATTACGTAGAATACGCGGGACAGGTAACCGGCTTCTGTTAGGATACTGTATGTTATGCTGGAAGAACGTTTTTTTCTCACGACCCCGTTCCTCACAGGTTCAGTTCGACGAACGAGAGGACACGAAAGTTTGCACCATCATCGTCAACGACGACAAAGTGTTCGAGGGGGCGGAGAGCCTCCACGTGGAGCTGAGCATGCCCGTGTACGCCTTGTTGGGCAAAACCACCCGAGCGGTCGTCAACATCAACGACACAGAGGATGAGCCCACGCTGCAATTCGACAAGAAGACCTACCATGTCAATGAGAGCACGGGATTCATCCATGCCCCCATCGAAAGAAAAGGTACCGACCAAGAATCTTGCTGCTAAAGCCTCCTCTTAAGTCTAAAATCTGGGGTTCAGAGGAAATTTAGATAGGTAGATAAGATAGGTAATATAGAGGTAATGTTTTCTTTTTCCACCAGTAAAAGGTGTTGTTGTGGCCGAGTGGTTAAGGCGATGGACTTGAAATCCATTGGGGTCTCCCCGCGCAGGTTCAAATCCTGCCAACAACGAATATTTTGCAGCCCAGGCGTTGAGGCAGTCTGCTCAGTCACAAAATTCCAATTGCATTCAAAAGCCCCTCAGGAAAAGTTTCCAAATACCCTTTTGCAACACACCTCTAAACCCCAGCTGTTGTCCAGACTCCATTCTGCATACTGCTCCATCGTTGGAATGGGACTAATATACATTTAAGTTTCTCTCCTCTCTTTGTCGTCTCTTGTCTCCTATTCCCGCTCAAGGCGACACTTCCAGCACTGTGTCTGCTCTCTGTTACACCGTTGCCAAGTCAGCCCTGGGCAGCAGCCTGCACGGGCTGGAGTCCGGCTCCGACTTCAAGAGTCGCGGCATGAGCAGGGACAACCGCGTCGTCTTCGGCCCCGGCGTCAGCATGTCCACGTGCGACGTCAAACTCATAGACGACAGCGAGTACGAGCTGTCCGAAGAGTTTGAGCTGGTGCTTTCGGACGCCTCTGACAACGCCCGAATGGGGGACGTGGCGGTGGCGAAGGTCATCATCGACGGACCTAATGACGCCTCTACGGTTTCCCTGGGCAACGCCACCTTCACTTTCAGCGAGGATGTTGGTATGGTCTATTCCTAATACTGTCTGTTAATGACCACCTCTCAAAAAAGTTTTTACTCGTTTTCTAGTAGCATAAGGACTTCGTGCCTCATGCTGTCGGAGGTTAGGCTTTGTTTGCCGACCTCTCTGTCCTCAGCCATCAGACATTAGCTTATATGGATGTATCAAACATTTATGAATCCGGGCAGGTGCAAGTAAAAGTTAAAGCAGAGTTATTGGAAGGCAAAGGTTCACACAAGTTTCACAGGGTCTTAGGACATTGTCTTTCACTTTAGAATATTAGAAATAACACAACTATGCTATTTTCCAAACCATGCTCACAGCACACCCAAAAAATGTATTCAACTGGTTCACACAGGAGCACAACAGGATGGATACCGGATGTGATTTGAAATTACAGTTGGACAGGTTGTTATTTTACAGCAGTACTTATGAGTGCCCTGTAGTCCATTTTCTGCTGTGGGTGTTGTAGTATGTGTTATTTCACATTGTTTGGTTCATTTCATTCATTCACATGCATTTGTTTAAGAGTATGAGCTGGAGGTCTGCTCTCAAGTGAGAGGATGTAGCAGAAGTCAAAGGAACACAGGAAAGGGATGTATTTTGACATTTTCCTCAAGGTTTTGTAATTGAATATGTGACACTGACCATACTTAAAGTAATTGTCGGTAGGCCTGTCAAAGCTCTGTTGCTTCACCATACGTCAAATCAAGATATGTACAGATTCTAGACCTTCTCAGCATTTTGTCATCATATTGACCCCGCAGGTACGATTGAAATCCCAGTGCTCCGTCACGGCAGCGACCTCTCCTCACTGACCTCTGTCTGGTGCGCCACTCGCCCCTCCGACCCTCCCTCGGCCAGCCCAGGGGTGGACTACATCCCAAGTTCCAAGAAAGTAGAGTTCAAACCCGGAAAAACCCAGGAGGTGAGAAAAGAAATTGTACAATGCACAGCCATTATCGAAAATGTCTTATAACACGAAGGAGAGCAGCATGCATCCTCGAAGCATGCTCAGCGTAAGTGTTGTCCCTGTTCAAGTCTAGACTATAAAGAGAGGTTGTTGGGAATCTTCCAATGTCAAATATCACAGGATAATTGAGAGAAAAGATGAGGCATAATCAATATCATTCAAATGCTATGAAGGCTAATTATGTGTTAGAATTGTGTTTTCATCGTAGCAATGGTGTCAATCCAAGTGTCTTCAGAAGTGTGCCTAGTTTAGCCTGTGAAAACTCTCCCAAGTAAACAGAAAAAGAGTGCCCGGCAAATTGTCAAATTCATGTTTGAGTTATGAGTTTGGAGTTCATAATCATTCATTCATAATCATAATGAAATTTTATACAGAAGCAGGGCATTTTTTGTATGTTTGAGCACCCCAGGCTTAAGAAATATGACACAGGCTCAAGCACAACAGAGCAGCTGTAGGAATTCATCAAACTGGTAAACAAGGGAAAACTGGTCAACTATTACCACATTTAGCACAGCTGTTATTGTTTCAAACCCAGTGATAAAGAAAAGGGAGGACAGAAAGATTAGCTGGTTGTCGGCAAGATTTGACCCCGTGCTGGTAGAGCCCAATGGATTTCTGGTCCATCAGCTACAACAGTTTACATGCCACTGCCTCAGAACCCAAACAAATCACACATATCTTGTGTTTATTTTCATCTTGAATTCAACACACGCAGAAAATCCCACTTGCAAATGTCACTTATCTCAGTCAATCAGCCCTTTCTCTCCTAAATTGTTAAAAATAAAAGTAACAGCCATTATCAGAACAGTGGGACATGGACTGTAGACTCTCATGCTGTGATAATTTTTCTACCCAAAACAAAACAAAAACAGGGAAGTTGGCAAACCTCCTCTTTTGTGTGCCGTTTGTTCCACTAGACCTGCAGTCTGACCATCATGGATGATGTTCAGAGTCCTGCCATTGAAGGATCCGAGTCCTTCGTGGTCTTCCTCAGCTCACCCCAGGGTGCTGTCCTCCAAGAGCCTTACGAAGCTGACGTGGTGATCACCGACACCTTTCAAGACAGTGCGTATACACACAGTTCCCGTCACAAATGTCACTGAGGAGCTCACAAACTTAAACAACGCCTACGTTACTTTGGTAACCTCTTCCCTCTCTCTCAGTCCCAAGCATGCAATTTGAGAAGAGCGCCTATACCGTGAAGGAGGAAGATGGCGTCCTCAGCCTCCCTATCATCCGCATAGGCGACCTGTCCTTTAAGTCGTCAGTGCGCTGTTTCACTCGGACGATGTCTGCCATGGTGATGGATGACTTTGAGGAGAGACGGAACGCAGACGACTCTCGTGTCGTCTTCCACAAGGGAGAGAAGGTGGAGTGAAGCTTTTCCTCTCTGTTAATTACCATATTTTCCAGATTATAAATCTCTCCTGAGTATAATTCCACCAACCAATAAATGCATAACAATGAAGAAAAAAAACATTCTCAAGTTGTACCAGACTAAGTCTCATTTTTGGGGGAAAATTATTTTACAAAATCTGAGACCAAGAAAAGCCATTTCGCCTCGAACAACAAATAAAGCTGAACAGGTACACAGCACGCTAATGTAAAACACTGATTGTTATTCAGCTACATGAAGCATATACAGTACATATTCGTATACATATATATATTTGTGAGGTGGTCAGTGCAACCAGAAAAAACACCTAACATTAAATTTCTATCTAACATATTGTATATTTATAATAAAAAAAATTTTATGTAATATTTTCACATACATTATAAACACATATTACATCATATTTTAATATAATCTCTTGCGTACTTATGATATGATAAATTCTAATGTAATATTTTCACATATTCGTTGT
Source organism: Carapus acus (assembly GCA_900312935.1). Classification (NCBI taxonomy): domain Eukaryota; kingdom Metazoa; phylum Chordata; class Actinopteri; order Ophidiiformes; family Carapidae; genus Carapus; species Carapus acus. Next base: position 60,804 of record OMPJ01039492.1, on the reverse strand, counting down.
GTTTAAGTCGCACCCTCGGTCAAACTAAAAAGTGAGACTTGAACTCACCTTTAATGACGTATGATTATGATATGGTGGTGATAACGACGGTAAAGGAGTTGATAGGAATACGTTTTTAAACCATGAAAAAATGATCCAGTGCTGCTCGTTTTGGGATGGAATTTCAGAGGTTTTGAATATTTTAAGATTCAACTTAATGAAACTGCTGCAGGTTCTGATAAGAGGAAAAAATGGATGGAAAACGGATATACAGGGAGATTAGCACACACAAGTTCAACCTAGAGAGGCATTTAGTCAGGAAGGTTATATAATGTTAATACTGTAAATGAAAGAAGAGGAGTCTAAGGGTCTTTTCAACCTCAGGAGATAATCTTTATGAAAGAATTCTGCCAATGTTTCCTTTTTCTCTTGTATCAGTCTTCTACAATTCAAAAGGCTTTTGCGACCTAGCAAAACAAACGAGGAAAAATGCATTTCCACAAAGGAAAGAATGATTTCTTTCAAAACTGAAAAGAAATCACACATTCTCAGACTTAATCAGTTGCTGTCAGAGATGTTTCCATTATCCCCGCAACATCTCCGAGCGCATGTCGAGACCGTAACAGTCAATGTCACTTTCAAAGGTGTTCACTAGAAAACCAAATGTCATCATATTGTGTTTGTGTCTCAGGTGAAAAACTGCACCGTTTTCATCAACGACGACTCGGTTTTCGAACCTGAGGAGGAATTCCAGGTGCACCTTGGGACGCCACTGGGTGACCACTGGAGCGGCGCGATGATCGGGACCAATGACATTGTCACTGTCACCATCACCAATGATGAAGATGGTAAGCGCTTGAACTTACTTTTTCATACTATTGCAGAATGTGTTCCCACTTTGTGACTTGAGTGACACAGAGGCATATCACTGACATCATATGACATGAATAAATGTCACATATATGATATACTGTTGGGAGACCATGTCTCTGTTGCTGTATTCCCTTGCTTTGTCACATTTGAAGTTATTGAGGCGACCACTGACAACACTGAAGTTTGTTGTCATTAAATCTCAAGGCTGTTCCCTGCAGTAGTTGCACCAACTTGTAAAAACGTCAGATATGACCTCCAGCACTCAAACTGATATCGTTTGCTCTCACCTACGTTCACACAGGTGTGAGCAGCGGAGTCACCTTGCTGCAATCATTTGGATTGTACAGTCAAGCTGAAAAGTTGAAATATTCATTCGATCGGGGCAGCAATGTAACCTCTCCATCCTGCCTTTTGCAGCTCCCACCATCGAGTTTGAGCAGGCGTCGTACCAGATCAGAGAGCCCCCCGGTCCAGACGGCATCGAGGCGCTGAATATTAAGATCATCCGGCGTGGGGATCTGGATCGGACCTCTAAGATCCGGTGCAGCACCAGGGACGGATCGGCCCAATCTGGGGTGGACTACAACCCGAACAGTCGAGTGCTGAAATTCACCCCCGGTTAGTAAAAGGCGCAAAGAAAATCCTTGCGTAGAGACATCATTGTATTGAATATAGCTCAATCTTGCAAAGATGTCAGGATGGAGTTATCACAGCCATGAGAAACTAGAACAGCCCCATGCATTATTCACTCCTCAGGAATGGACCACATCCTGTTCAAAGTGGAGATTCTGTCTAATGAGGACAGAGAGTGGCACGAGTCTTTCACACTGGTGCTCGGTCCAGACGACCCTGTGGAAGCGGTGCTGGGGGACATCACCATGGCAACAGTGACCATTCTGGACCAGGAAGCAGCAGGCAGCCTCATCCTCCCCGCACCACCAATTGTAAGAAAGCCTTAATCACAGCATTGCAAAGTGCATGTCATCCACAGGGGAGCTGCAGCGATGCCAGTGCTCTCGCTCCCTCGTCGAGTTTGAGTGGTGGCCTCAAATCTGACCTCACACCAGAGTCAGAGAAGTTCAGGTCCTACATAGTAGTTGTTGTTTACTCAATTGGATTTTAATCGCACTCACGAATATCTTCTCTCGCCTCTGTTTGGCTGTGGATTGCTATTTTTTCTAAGATGTCCAGCAATAAGCGGTGATGGTCCAAATATCAGAGTGGGTCCAATCTGTCCAATTACCTGAAATTTTCTTCAGTGTCACGCCCTCTCTCCACCCTCAGGTGCTCTCATTAGCCGACTACGATCACGTCCACGAAGTGACGAAGGAGGGCAGCAAGAAGGCTCCGTCTCCAGGCTACCCGCTGGTGTGCGTGACGCCCTGTGACCCTCACTACCCAAAATACCCTGTGATGAAGGAGCGCTGCGAGGAGGCGGGCATCAACCAAACCCAGGTCCACTTTTCATGGGAAGTGGCGGCACCCACCGACACCAACGGCGCCCGCTCGCCGTTCGAGACCATCACCGATACGACCCCGTACACCAGCGTCAACCACATGGTGAGTTTGGACAAATGATCCCGCCTTTATGTCCAGTTTCGTTGATTTCATTTCAACGCAAGAGGAGCAGTTGGTGTCACAAGTGAATGAATGAATCAACGAAAAAAAGATATCGTTTGACAGGCGCCTGCATCAAATGTGCACAATGTCGTAGGATCCTTACGTTTTGATTGTGTTTTTTTGGAGTGCTCTCATCGGCTAGTGCAGGGGTCGGCAACCCAAAATGCTGAAAGAGCCATATTGGACCAAAAAAGTAAAAAACAAACCTGCCTGGAGCTGCAAAAAAAATTTAAAAGCCTTATATAAGCCTTCTTAATTTATCAAATATTTATTCTTAATATTCTTACAACATTGGAAAATGTGAAGAATCTTTTTGTCACATTTTTCCTCCCAGAAAAACCATATTAAAACAAA
>OMPJ01039492.1:34643-57543 GCA_900312935.1 Carapus acus | reverse complement strand
CTTTCCCCCCCCCCCCCCCCCGCCTCTCAGGTCTTGGACAGTATTTATTTCAGCCGTCGGTTCCACGTGCGCTGCGTGGCACAGGCCAGAGACAAGTCGGGTCATCTGGGGACGCCGCTCAGGAGCAACATCGCCACCATCAGTACGGAGGGCTCCATTTGCCACACGCCCGTCACCACCGGGACGGCCAGGGGCTTCCAGGCTCAGTCCTTCATCGCCACACTGAAATACCTGGACGTCAAGCACAAGGAGCATCCAAATCGGTGAGCAGGAGCCCTTTCTCCGCCACGTCCGGGAGCAAGATGTGTGTTTTTTTGACGGCTGTTTGGAAATGGCAAATGCACCGCAGCACAATCTGTTCACATAAACAAATATGTGTCCAACACTTTCTGTATTGTTTACCCGTGTCTCCCTTGTGTGTGTAGCATCCATATCTCAGTGCAGATCCCTCACCAGGATGGGATGCTCCCCTTGGTGTCCTCAATGCCCCTGCACAACCTGCACTTCCTCCTGTCAGAGTCCATCTACAGGCAGCAGCACATCTGCTCCAATTTGGTGACCCTCAAAGACCTGAAGGGGCTGTCGGGTCAGTCACACACACACACTCACACATGCCCACACGCAGATAGCTACGCTCACAGATATCATTACAAATGCGACCTTGGGCATATTTATGAGGTTCAAAGTTGCCCCCAGAATTGGCGCAGAGATTAAATGCAAATACCTACAGGGGGACAAAGCCAAGGAACTTTTATTTATGCTGCAACATTTACCTGATATTCACATCCTGAGTAAATGTGAATGACTGCACTGCTGCAGTTACTCCAGAATTAATCTCCCCCTGCATCACAAACGGCCATATATCTACCTGAAGGTGCGACCTCTGCGCGGTTGAAAGTGTCGTCAAAATCAACCCACAATGTCATTATTTTCTTTTTTTTCTATCATCATCATTTCCGCAGAAACTGGCTTCCTGGATGATGTGTCCTACGACAGCATTTCTCTCGGTCCAGGGTACGATCGGCCATACCAGTTCAACCCCAACATCCGTGAACCTAAAACTATCCAGCTCTACAAGCACCTCAACCTGAAGAGCTGCATTTGGACATTTGACGCCTATTACGACATGACGGAGCTCATCGACGTTTGTGGAGGATCTGTTACGGCTGATTTTCAGGTAAAACAACGTCCCACTGGAGGTAGAGATGATCTGCAGGCCTGCCGTGTGTCATCGTCTGTCTTGCAATTGCAGGTTCGGGACTCGGCTCAGTCCTTCCTGACGGTGCAGGTTCCTCTGTACGTCTCCTACATCTATGTGACAGCTCCCAGAGGCTGGGCCTCCCTGGAGCATCACACCGAGATGGAGTTCTCCTTCTTCTACGACACTGTGCTCTGGAGGACAGGTGAGGACGGAGCGGGACGCACGTTACTGTCAACTCTGAGGGCTTTTTTCCAACCACTTTTTGAAATCACACCGCAACTTTGAACAATACCACCAACGGAGACAGTGCTTTTAAACGGTGCCTTCAACGTGCAGGTATCCAGACGGACAGCGTGCTCTCGGCCCGGCTGCAGATCATCAGGATCTACATCAGGGATGATGGGCGGCTGGTGATTGAGTTCAAAACTCATGCAAAGTTCAGAGGTTAGTGTAGGAAAGGCAGGGAGGACTCATGAAGCAAACAACTTCCAAACTGTGAAATTTATCGTCTAAGTCAACACGCCACGAAACTCTCAGTCAAAGTCACATTTCTCTTTCCATCCTAAGGCCAGTTTGTTCCCGAGCACCACACCCTGCCGGGACACAAGTCCCACATGATGGCTCCCGACCACCTCGGAGGCATTGAGTTTGACATGCAGCTGTTGTGGAGCGCCCAGACCTTTGACTCACCGTACCAACTGTGGAGAGCCACCAGCTCCTACAGCAGGTCAGGCTTAACTCTGTCTCCGATCAGAAGAATGTCTCCTGAAAAGACTCTCTGTGGAATAATAAAATCTTACATGGCTTCTATGGTTATTTGAACACACTGTATGTGAATTTCCCATGCTAGGGAACATAAGGGAGCCAGCTGAAGCTCTCGATTGAACCCACTCTGGATTATATAGCATTAGCATAATATTAATCTTCATCTAATTTGACAAGGCTCCATCACAACCCAAACCCTAATGACTCTCCCCTGGTCTGCCCCGATCAGACCGTCTTTATTGCATGTAAAATGTTTGGCAAATGGCATTCATGGCTTCATATTGTTTACATGTGTGCTTAATAACAGGAAGGATTATTCTGGAGAGTACACAGTCTTCTTGATCCCCTGCACGGTCCAGCCCACACAGCCCTGGATCGATCCCGGAGACAAAGCTCTGTCCTGCACCGCCCACGCTCCAGAGAAGTAGGTCCCCACACAGCCGTCACTACCGAGGTGCTGAGCGATGACTTTGTAGTTCCAATGAACTTCTCTCCCCGTATTCATTCATCTCTCCGCATCGCACATTTGTCTGTTTCTGAGAGGCGCTTTCTAGCTTCTCGAGCTCATAGCTAATCCTTGTGTCTGTGCTTATGTAACCAGCTGTTTGGCCACGCTTCTGTTGTCTGCAGTTTAAAGGTGTACTTATCTTGTTGAAAATGAGCTCCACCAGGGAAATAATGTATTCAAAGGTTCGACTCAGCAGCTGCCGTCTGTCAGATTTCTGGAAATTGTGCTTAAGCCTGGAGATAATCTGTGCTTAAAAGGGTTATTTTCACCCAAAACGGTGCTTCTATCTTGTCATTCCAGGTTCTTGGTGCCAATAGCCTTTCAGCAGACCAACCGGCCAGTTCCCGTGGTGTATTCCCTCAACACAGAATTCCAGCTTTGTAACAATGAGAAGGTCTTCATGATGGACCCGGCAACAGCTGACGTCTCTATGTCAGAGATGGACTACAAAGGGGCTTTCTCCATGGGTATGATCGGAGCGCTGAGGCTCCCTAAACCTACCGCTCACTAAAAATAACCTCAGCTGTGGCAGTAAGGCAAATCCTCTGCCTCCTCCTGTCTCTCCACCCACCCCCTTCCAACTCTGCTGCCACCCGCAGGTCAAACTCTGTACGGCAGAGTGCTCTGGAATCCCGAGCAGAACCTGAACGCCGCGTACAAGCTGCAGCTGGAGAAGGTCTACCTCTGCACCGGCAGGGACGGATACGTTCCTTTCTTTGACCCCACGGGGACTCTGTACAATGAGGGGCCGCAGTACGGCTGCATCCAGCCCAACAAACACCTCAAACATCGCTTCCTGCTGCTGGTATTTACGCTCACCCCTTTGTACCTGCACGCATGTTTACCACAGAACGACTGAAATTGTGGCATGTCGCTAATGAGAATGATTTTCCCAACGTTGGACAAATTAGAAATATGAAATACGTCAATGGCCTTAGGGGGGATTGTGTGATTTACTCAAATGAATATTGCAGTCATGCATTTTAGTTGAGCAACACACGGCCAGAAATGTGTCTGTACACAACACACAAGTACAAACAGTGCCTCAGTAAACTCAAACACACACTGCTGCTCGTGTCCAACCACCACCATGTGGCCGCCTCTGAATTTTTCAGTAGTCATTCAAATAATGTGGACTATGCAAATGGCTGACTGTCCAATCCCAGTCTCAGTCTCTGATCTTTGTTGTCATTCTTTGGTGTATAAACTTAATTTCCTGTCGATACATTATTGCTGGCATGGCGTGGAGGTTTGATTTGCATGATTTGTGTTTTATATTCTAGCGCCAGACATCATGAAAATATTCCAATCCTGCAAAGGCCGCGTAGAGAATCAATTCGACATACAAAACAAATCAGCGCTATTGCGAGATGTTCCCCACACCGCCAGTCTTACCTCTTTGTTTCTATCTCCGTAGGATCGCAAACAGCCAGACGTGTGCGACAACTATTTCCATGATGTTCCGTTCGAGGCTCATTTTGCCTCCGACATCCCGGAGCTGCAGTCTATGACGGCCATGCCGGGTGTTGATGGATTCACGATGAAAGTTGATGCGCTCTACAAAGTGAGGAATCACCCGTTCGAGCATCTAGCTAGCACTCAGTCATTGGGACCATAATGCTGACAGACACAACAAGCGAAAGTTTAACCAACTACAAATCCAAAACATTGAAAAGAAGAACTATGTCAATATGAAGTTGCAATATGAAATTTCAGATGGACACTGAATTATAACTAAAATGTGCTTTGTGAGCATTTTGTTGCGCAGCCTCACTCGGTTTCCACAGGGTCAGCCTGTGACCAGTACATTCAGTCTTGCAAGGAATTATAGTATTTACAAGTTCCAACCAATCAATGTTTCAGGACTGTAAACATAGTTGATATTTAATTCATGATCAAGTGCAACCCATCTTATAGCTGTTACAGCTAACAGCTTTAAGTTGTATTTAAATACTAGCAGATACTAGCAGATATTACCTATTTATGAAAGAGATGACAGTGCTTGTGGTTTAGTATTGTTTATTGTTTTCATGTATTGTTATGTACTTTTTCTCATTGTGCGTTTGCATAACAAGTAATACGCAGGCAACCAGTGTTGCCACAGTTACTTTAAAAAGTAATCCAATCACTGATTACTGATTACTCTTTTAAAAGGTAGCTCAGTTACCTTACAGATTGCTTGATTTTAAAAGTAACTAAGTTAGATTACAAGTTACTTTTTTAGTACAACTGAACAACACTCACTCTATTAGAAGTGAAGTTTTAACAGTAATGTACACAACAATGTAGGGGTTTTGCTTATTATGGCACGAAACGTGGGCAAGTCAACCGTGTTTAACTGCAGCATTTCCTCTAAAACATACCGTCTGACCAGCTTCTTTAACTCTTTCCCACTTACTGGTTTTGCGCTGAAGTAAAAATGTAGCATGTGGCTCGTTGGTCTAGGGGTATGATTTTCGCTTAGGGTGCGAGAGGTCCCGGGTTCAAATCCCGGACGAGCCCCACATCCTTACCTTAGTTTGTGGACTCTTCTCTTCTTGAATTTCCCTCAGGATTAATAAAGTATCTACCTAAGTCCAGCTTTTGTTGTTTGGGTGGTGGGGGACCTCCCGCTCTCAGCTTCGTACCACCTTGTGGGATTTGCTTTGTAAGTTTGACTGTGCAGCGCTGCGACTCCAAATGTTTCTTTAAATTTGATGTTGTGTTTTTGTTGCTAGATAGGACTTTGCCGCCACCAGCAAAGAGTGTACAACGAACCTTGATATTGCCCTCTTTTTCTGACAAAAACTCAAAATTGTGATTGCATTTCCAACTCGAAAATGCACACCTCTCTCCCCCCTCCATTGTTGTTTGTTTCACCGCATATTGGGCCCCTATAAGACGTGAGTACGTGACCCTCATGCTGAAAACATGACTTCACTCCCCGAGACGCAAAAACAAAGCAAATACTTACTTTTACTATAATGACAAAAATAGTAACGCACAGTGGCTTGGTTAAGTAACTTTAATCTGATTACTGGTTTGGAAATAGCAACGTGTTAGATTACTCGTTTCTGGGAAAAGTGGTCATATTAGAGTAACGCATTACTAAGTAACGTGTTACCGGCATCACTGCAGGCAACCTAATAACCCCTGATGCGTGTGTGTCCCTGACAGGTAGAGGCGGGCCATCAGTGGTACCTGCAAGTGATCTACGTGATCGGCCCCGAGTCGAGGTCCAGCCCGAGGATCCAGCGGTCGGTGACCTACCAGCTGAGTCGCTCCAAGCGTGACCTGGTGGATCGCAGCGGGCGTCTGACCCTGGACGAGTCGCTCATCTACGACAACGAGGGCGACCAGCTGAAAAACGGCACCAACATGAAGTCGCTGCGTCTGGAGGTGGTGCCGTCGGGCACCTTCAATGCCCACGTGGGCACCTCGGTGGGCGGCGGCGTGGCCGCCATCACCCTGCTGGTCCTGGTGGCGCTGGCTTTCTGCTTTTTGTTCCGTCGCTGCCGAGGGTCTGGCAAGAAGAAAAGCAAGAAAACGCCAAAAACCTATGAAGAGTATCCGCTGAACACCAAGGTTGAGGTCTGTATGGACAAGTGCGTGGAGAAGAACTTCAGCACCAAACACTGCACGGTGAGGAACGTCAACGTCCTCAACCGCAACCAGGACCCCAACGGCAAGGCCAAGGTCAAACAGGTCAACCTGGAGGTCAAACTCCACAACAACCTCTCTGACGGCACTGAGGTCTGAGGTCCTGGTCCATCTAGCCAGGGTAGACAGCAGAGGGTGCGGGGGAAGAATTGACAAAAGATATTTTCTAACAGACAGTTTGTACTTAAAACAGTGAGATGTTTGCTAATGTATTTTTATACCAAGTCTAAAAAAAAAGGGAAGAGTTTGACATGCAGCCAGCTATGCGGTGATTTAATCATTTTCCAACTGGGCTACCTCAGGAATCCACAAACCATCCAGCCGCACGCGAAATGGACAAGACCGTCTACGGTCCCACGTACTCGGTCATCATCTCCGCTCACATTTCTGACCTTCTTCTTTCCCGTCTTTTCATCGTCAACACGGTAGCTGAGACACTGGTGGTTTCCGCGGCGAAGATGATTTCACTGCCACAATGTGTGGTTACTGCCAAGTGGCAGAGGTCCTTTGTGTTTTCATCCTGCTGCCAAATAATGTAGTATTTACTGCAGCTGTCAGCTATACCAGAAACATTTACTGACTGAAAAAGAAAGGTTGTTTTTTTTTCATTTCTCCTGCAGCGGGACTGTAATAAGCCAACATGCGGTGAAAAGTGAATGACTGGTGTTGTGGCTACAGCTGTGCCACTGCGAGAGGATTAAGCAAGTGTAAATAATTCTTGATGCCTATTCAAGTGCAATTACATCATCACTTGATTTGACTGATTCGTCTCCCCCTCCTCACGAACCGGTACTCCGCTTGCATTTCAAGCCTTAATTTTTCCACATTTGTACTGTAATTTTTTTCGAGAAGTTTCTCGATCTACAGTTTGGATTCGCACGCTGTTTAGTTTGTACTGTAACCACATAGCTGCCAAGATTAAGTGCCATGCAGTATTTTCCTTGTGAGTTTCAAAATGGACGGCTCAGTCTCTCAAAATTTTTTGTGGTCTCCTTTGTCCACCGTGTGTGGGAGTGAACAAAATCCCAATTGTTTTTGTATTCTGTTATCAAAGGTCAGTATGGAGACAGCAGAGCGTTTCAGTCGACTGTGTGCACTTTGAATACTAATAGTACTACATTTGTGGGCTTTGCCTGTCCACATGACCCAGAGCTTTTGCCTTACAAAAGGACTATTCAAAGAAGAGACATTTTGAAAATCGTGTTTGTGTATTTTCAATGTCGGTCTACTGGATGCCTTTGTTCTGCCCAAAGACACAAAGTCCCATATTTTTTTGTATTTACGCACTCAGTCACTCGTTAATGTATGAATATGCTACCCCCTATATGATCTATAATGTACGCCTCAGCTACTGATGATAAAGTCACTGTATTTTTCCTACACTGGAGAGAACTAAGCACTGCAAAAGAAAAAAAAAGCTACTTTTCTCTTGGGATGTTGATTTGTCGTTCTCATTGTTCCTCTTTTTCATCCACCTCCCCCCCTCCTCCACCCTCCCACTTACCCTTGTTTTATTCAACAGTGTGCCTATCAAAAAAAAAGTGTAACGGGATATTGGGGGAAATAACATTGTATTTTTGGTGCTATCGTTTCATGGAAAATAACCTTTATGCTATCAACATGATGCCTGTATTTGGTGCCTTTTTTATTGATTAAAAAACAAAATGTTTTCTCGAGGCTCATCGTGTTTCTCATCATTCCCAATGCTTTTTCAAGACTTAGCAAAAATGTGGGAAAAATATGCCCAAGGTCAAATGTGAGAGAGTTTGCCTTAAAATGGTTGTGAAACCACAGTATGCAAAATCAAGGAAAAGTCAAGATTTGAATAAGTAACGATATCCAGCCAAAACTCCATCATTTCAAAACGCGCTCATCCATTGGTTCATCCACTTCACACACATAAGTGGGACAAGACTAGTCTACACATATAACTGTACAAAAGAAGTGTTTTATGTCTACAGCATCGAAGACCTAACAATTAAAGTAAATGTTGCCAATTTCAATAGAATGTGAGACAGAGGAGAGCTGTGTTTTAACCACTGTAAGCCTCAAATTCTTTCCTGGTTTTTGCGCAAAACGAGTTGCCAGTGTTGATAGGGATGGAGTATGCGTTTCCGAGCCGCACCTGAACGCCTCATGTGACTGGGCGTGGCGAGAGCAGGTGAGGTAAAGTCACAGCGCAGGTGTGGCACACTTGGTGTTTCCGCAGCATATCACACCTAAAGGTGAGAAACTTCTTCTCCTGTAATGTCATCAATGTTTGTAACATCATAAAGAGCATCCATAGCGGTGTTGTTAGCTGCGTGTAAAAGTTTGGACGCTGCAGGCGCGTGTTGTTGTATTTTTATAGAGTTGCTTATCCTGTGCCGCAAACCTGCCATGAGTCCACAATGATGTTAAATGTTTAATCAGTGGTGTTTAATCGTTGGGGATAGTGTATTGGTTCATTTTACTGCTGCCAGCTATCACTTATCACTGACTCCTTATTGTTGTACATGGATGCCTGTATGGAACATTGAGACTTTCAGTGTTTGGATCGTGTGAGGCTAATGTTTGCTGGTGGGTGAGCTCAGATTGGTCACCTATCCGCCTCTTACCTGAGGATGATTCACTGTTTGACTAAGGCAAACAGAAAGCAAAGACAAACTTGATCAGAGTGTGTGTCTGAATTTACCATTGTTCAGCCAATGATCAAGTTTCAAAACAAGCTTGGTCACGCCAGGTCGCATCTGTGTCCCCCCAACACGCACACACACTTCATTTTGAATAAGAAATGTGTAGTCATCAATGACACGAAGACAGTTTCTGCAAACAAAATAAAGTTAGAGGTTCTGACTTGCACTGTTTTGACTCTCTGGCAGCTCAGAGGAAGTTTGCTGTTGCTACCATGGCAAGTTTGTGGGTGAGTTTAAATCCAAACAAAGACGTGACGCTCTCATGGCGATCAGATATCACCCTAACTATGTCCTTAACTTAAACTTTATATCTACAGGACGATCTGGAGGATTTGATGGGAGGTCCGAGTCCCCCCACCGTGGAGCCAGTAGGTCCACCATAAACGTTTTGTTAGCCTGACGTGATTTTAGGGCAAACAAATGGACATAACATCAACAGCTCCCAAGCATCATACTGCTTATAGTTCAAGATCAGCCACTTCTGTATCCACAACTTTACTTATAAACACACACACATACACACAGAGCTACCATGAGGACTCAGCTACTATGTGGTTTCTGCTGTACGGCCACTGCGCGTCTCCAGTCCGTCCATTAGGCGATCCACGCGGAGCCATTGGCTTTATGAAGGGTTGCCAACTCTTATTAAATTCATTATTTAACTTCACACTGCGAGTCGCATCGGGGAGCCGTTACGATTAAATGAGAGAGTCAAAGTCTTATTTCAGCACCCAGAGCTGATGCCGCCAGGGGGGAAATTACTTCTTGTTTGTGTTTGAGGTATTTCACCGCAAAATCAACCAGGCGATGAGAAATTGGACTTCTCCCAAGTCTCTACACCGACACACTGAGTCCCAGCACCACCCACCGCGGTCTAAAAATAGATTTGAATGAAATTTGAGTATTTTTTTGTTTTGCATCGCCACAGCTCCTGCGTGCTGTGTGAGTCTGTGTCTTTGTTTGGCCTCTAGCAGGCTGGAGGGAGAGGAACCATCAGGCCCAAACACAACTTTGATGCAGAGGAGGATGCTGAGGCTCTGAGAGACGCAATCGAAGGACTTGGTAGACATGCGCTCTCACACTCACACAGTCACACACACACACACACACACACACAGAAGCTATCAGAGTTCAGGTTTCCTGTTGTTTTTGACGATATCCAAACACCAGAGGTGGCAAGTAACGAAGTACAGATACTTTTTTACTGTCCTCAAGTAGATTTTTCAGGTATCTGTACTTTACTTGAGTATTTATTTTTTTGATGACTTTTTACTTTCACTCCCTACATTTATACACAAAAATATGTACTTTCTACTCCTTAAATCATGAAAACAGGCTTGATACTTGTTTGTTTTCTTTGTTTTTTTTAAAGTATATACAGAACACAGTACAGAGTACACAGAAGCAGTTGATTTGTTTTATTACGAACAACAGAACAGAACAGGAGAACCCGATTAATCTGTAACATGTTAAACTAAAAATATTGTTGACTTTAAAGGCAAAATCCCCTTTGAATGCATTCATTGTGTGTAATGCTTGTGGGGTCATGGTTCGGTGCATTTTCAACACAGAAAAATAAAAAGGTGCAAAATAACATCCAATATGGCTTACTGATCATAATTATTACTGATTAGTTTGGTTGTGCAGCAGTATACCATTATGCAGTATGTATTGCGTTTCACAGCAAAAAAATAATAATCTTTCCTTTTTACTTTTACTTTGAAAGTACATTTCAGAGCCTTTATTTTTACTTGAGTAAAGGAGTTGAATCAGTACCTCTACCTTTTCCAGAGTACAGAATATACAGAGTACAGTACTTTTGCCACCTCTGCCAAACACCCCGTGTGTCCGTACTCTTTGCTTGGGTTTGGAGCGTGTGTTGATGTTGCTGTGTGTGGCTGTGTGTGTCTATGTGTGTCGGTGTCTAGGCACTGAGGAGAAGACACTGATCAATGTCCTGACCCAGAGGACAAATGCTCAGAGACAAAGCATCTGCGAAGCCTACGAGGCGGCAACAGGCAAAGTAAACGTCTCATTCCAAACAGTATTGAATGTCACGTGACTGCTCACCTCTTGTTTGCATGGGTGTGGTGTGTGTACGTGTGTATGAGTGTGTGTGTGTGTGTGTATGTGTATCCGTGCTTAGGCGGGTCTGCTTGTGTGCGATCGGGCTCAACAATCACAACCAGTCTCCCTGTCCCCTCAGGCGTTGTTGGAGGACTTGAAAGGAGACACCGGCGGGGACTTTGAGGACCTGCTGGTGGCGCTCGTCACTCCTCCTGCAAAGTACGACTGCCACCAAGTGATGCGAGCCATGAAAGTCAGTCCATCTCTTTTTCCTCTTTTTTTATTTGGGTATAAACTTTCAGCTTGAGCAAATCACCACTTCTTTTGGTGCAATAGCGTAAAACTTTGAGGATTTATATGCGAGAAAGTGAAGTTTTGGTGGGGGGGACAAAAAAAAAAAAAGAATCCGCCATGACTGATTGCGGCCTTTAGACCAGCTAAAGGTCAGCCGCTCGCTAATGTGGGAGATAAATGATCGCAGCGGATTTGTAATTCGCCAATGGAGCTGTGACCTATATTAGCGAATGTGAAATATCAGTGCGGCACATTTTTTTTCCCGGGGCCGGACGGTCCTCTTCTCCGGCTGTAGTCCTGCTCTGGTGTTGCAGGGTGCCGGCACTGCAGACGGTGTGCTGATTGAGATCTTCGCCTCCAGATCCAACCAGCAAATCAAAGCCCTGGCAGAGGTTTACGTGAAAGGTAAGAATCGTCAACCATCGCCAAACCAAACTGGTTAGCAATAGAGACGCGGTCCACAGAGCTCCTCATCTGCGTCCTCTTCCTCCTCAGAGACGGAGACGCCGCTGCTGGAGGACCTGAGGAGCGAAGTGAGCGGCGACTTCTCTGACGCACTGCTGCTCCTGGCTGAGGTTTGTGGTTTGGGGAGTGGGGCCGGGGACACCTCACTCAATGGAAACAATAATTTCTTTCTGTGATTTGAGTCCACCGGAAGTGTGATTCGTCTGTATGGGCCTCGAGAAGTATAGGGGGTAGAATTCAAGGCCCGCGGGCCACATGCGGCCCATTGCATCATTGTATGTGGCCCCCAAGCGCCTCAATGACTGTTTGAATATAAGTCTACTTTCTTTAAACGTGCTTTGACCCACAAACTACATCTCCCAAAATGCAAGTGCATCACATTACTAGTAAAGATACACACTTAATAAGATGTCAGTTTGTCAAGAAACATCAACGCAGCCCAAGTAAGGGAACAAGGTTGTTGACTCGTTGATTGATTAAGTGATGATTGTGGAGTAATTTAGGTTTCTTTTTCTGATAAAACACAAAGATCTGCAACATAATGATAGCAGAGACCTCACATATTTTTACATCTATGCAAAAAAGATATTTGTAAGTGGAATAAGTGGAAAATTGTCAATTTCTAAGTGATTGCTGATTTCTAAATTCCTTACATTTGACATCAAATTACATTTATACCTCCTTAATTATCACCATTGTCATCTGGCCCCTGGAGAGTCACCACCATGTTCATGTGGCCCTTGGTGAAAATAAGTTCGACACCCCTGTTTGTAGATTTTTTTTTATTCTCAACACCTCAAGTATGAATACACATGAAGTTACCCTCGTAGCCTTTAACCTTTAAAGTGAAGTTTTCATGGTTTCCAGGGAAACAGGGATGAGAGCACGGCTGTGGATCTAGGCAGGGCCCGAGAGGACGCTGAGGTGATCCGTCCCCAAACCAAACACAAAATTGGATTGGAGTTTCCTCCCACACACTCTGTGCATGTATTCATTCAGTCATCTGTTTGTATTATTCCCGTCTAGATCCTTTACAATGCTGGGGAGAAGAAATGGGGCACAGACGAGTCAAAGTTCATCGCTGTCCTGTGCCAGAGAAGCATCCCTCAGCTCAGACAAAGTGAGGCCTGCGTGGAACACACACCGTGTCTGAGGGCTACGGTTAGGGTTAGGGTTAAGGTTAGGGTCAGCCAGCAAAAGTACAATTCCCCAGTCAGCTGCATCCATCGCCATGACAACTCCTAGTTTCCATCTGTTGACAGAGGTGCTTTGTGGCAGTCGTTACGATGAGAAGGAGGGTGTGTTAACCTGTTAGCAGCTTTTGTGCAGAAGCAGTCATCACAAATGGAGCTTTGGGAAGAGATTAGCATCCTCACCAGGACAGATCATGCAAATGCTTTGAGACAACAGCAAAAAAAAAATAAAAACCCGTCTCTGTTTATGCGTGCAGCCTTGGTCGAATACAAAACCATCAGTGGAAAGAGCCTGCAGAGAACCATCGAAGGAGAGATGTCGGGCGAGCTGGAGGAGCTCCTGGACGCCGTAGGTGAGAAGTTTTTGGATGTGCTCGACTCCAGACCAGCACCGCCGACGCCTTCTCACCGGCTTCAGATGCTGACATGAGATATTTGTTTTGCGATCAGTGAAATGTGTCAAGAGCGTCCCGGCCTATCTGGCGGAGCGCCTGCATGACAGCATGAAGGTAAACACACCCGTGCACAACACCGCAATGCCTTAACAAATATTGAAGAAGTAGGACAAAGAATCCCGCATACTGTTCTAATCTTTTAATTCAATATTAAAGAGTTCCTTCCCTGTTCTGACTGAGAGGATGTGTCCGTGTCCGTGTTCTTGGTCTTGTTCTTCTCAGGGTGGAGGAACGGACGAGTCCATGCTGACCCGCATCATGGTGAGCCGGTCGGAGATCGACCTGCTGGATATCAAAGCCGAGTTTGAGAAGCTCTACGGCCACTCGCTGTACTCCGCCATCGAGGTGAGGAGCTCCTCAGCTTTGGTCCATTCTGCACTCTCTCGGTCTCTCTGCACACACGAGACATACTGCATGATGTCAAAAGGTGTCAATCAGCCCCACAACAGTCAGTTGTACTGTATAGGTGACACACAATGTTGCACCTGAGGTCTCCAGGCCAAAATTTACATAAAACAAAAGACGTGTTGAAATGATCCTCAAGTTTTCCTGTTGGCCCAGAGGCCCCAAACACAACATGTGGGAACAAATGCTGCCTGCCATTTGTCACGCGCACTGTCAAACTCGTTTTGCATGACAGGTTATACGACCAAACTGAGCGATAGATCGGCGCTGCTGGCGCCACTATCCATGAATACGTCCAAAAATCAGCTGTCACGGAATAAAAAGCAAAACATCACACCACTGATGAAGCTTCTTGATAGAGTTCATTTTTTCAGAGACAAATCGGTTAACGATCATTCCATTTCCATGTATGAGCATCAATAACAGATTTTACAGATGCTGATAGGAAAATGTGTCTGTCATTTTAGTCTGACTGTGGTGGGGATCATGGAGAGGCTCTGCTGAAGATCTGTGGCGGAGATGACTCATGTTGATGCCTCGTCACCTCACTTCTCGGCCTTCATAGTGATTGACCTGCTCTTTCTCCAACCTTCTCCTCTTCCCTTATTGCCACCTGTCATATGTAATGTTGTTTCATGCGAGGATTAGGCCACATGCGCTTCCCTCAGTCTGTCCAACATGTTATTAATTTACTGATAAAGTCTGTTTCGGATATTTTTCTTGCAATACCAAATATGACCACTAGATGGTGCACGTTACATAACAGATGTTTCCTAAGATCACATGTATCGTCGCCCACATGTGTGACAGGTTTTGATGTTGTCAAGTCAAGTAAAGTCAAGTCAATTTTATTTGTATAGCGCCAAATCATAACAGGGGTTATCTCAGGGCGCGTTCCAAGATGGAGCAGGTTGTGCTCCTCAACATGTAAACAGTCAAAGTCTATGGAATGGACTACGTGGGTTTGACAACTTTTGTGGACTGTTTTCTTTTTTGGATGGAATGTAAACATTTTACTGTTTGTCGTTGCCACAAGTACTGATTACAGACAGGGTAAAAAAGTAGAATCCTCAAGTGAAATGACAGAGTACAGCTGCCGGTGGTTTCAGATGATTTTAGACTCATGTATGATGTGCACTTACACTTCATAAATGTTTTCTGGGGACAGATTGTACTGTAATTGCCAGTTGCAGAGAATGAAGTTGCTGGTTTGAAAGTTGAGAGCAAGTTGTCTTTGTGTATTGGCCATTACAGGTGCTCCACACATACTGTCAGTGTCCTGCTGTCCTCAATGATTTGACCTTAGGACGGGGAATGATAGCACACAGCTCCACACAACAGCTGCCCTCAAAACAAACAAACCTCAAAAAAAAAAAGAAAGTGTTTGGAAACTTTTCTCCCCACATTTGCATTATTCATTTGTAGATGATTATTTTGGATATATTTTAATAATCAGTGATACATATTAATAACTGTCCGACTTGTTTCTAATAATAATAATAATACATTTTATTTAAAGGCGCCTCTCTTGGCACTCAAGGACACTGAACAGTTACATTAAAACAGATTAAGAACACATTAAAAAGAAACAACAATGCAGATAAAAAAATATATATATAAAGATAAAAATAAAGTGACACAGCAATTGACATTAGGTAGGATGGGCTATTGTGAACAGATGTGTTTTAAGTTGAGATTTGAAGAGGCTTCATCAGTGGTGTGATGTTTTGTTTCTCTTTGTTTTTGTTGGTAGAAATAGTGGTATTTGACATTTTTGCGCCGTGTTTGGTCCTTAACAGAGCCCTCTGTATTTTTCTTTCGTATATTAATTTTTGTTTTCATAGTTTTTCATTGTTGAAGAGTGCGGACAGGCTCGTTGTGAAGAAAATGTCCTGGCCGGGTCGCCGTCCTGGACGCCTTGCTGTGTTGCAGTTTGCCCACAGGAGGGCGCTGTCTCAGGGGAAACGAGCATTCTACGACAAGTGGGTGACATAGTTGGCATGCCCACGATGACCTTGACCAGTGCCGCTCAGAAAAAACTTTAAAAAGTCATTTTTAGAAGATGGCATTTGATATCTAAGAACAAGCCCCTAACTGAATATCCAGGTTAACATTTTTTGATGTTTGGAAACAAATGATTCACATGACGCAAACACACAGAAAAACATTTATTCCCATATAAGGAGATAACCTTGTAGCCATGTGACAGCTTGGCGAATAGTTTGCCAGTGTCACGAGGCACAACATGTTTACTGTTTCACTTCCTTGTGCGTCACTGTGAGATCCAATTTGATCATAACTGATAGCGGTCACGCAAAAACGTATGGGCCCGATCGTGTCTTCAGCTACTTTAAAGCTGTTGTTGCGGCATGACATTATCTGGACGGGGTGAAAGTAACATCCGGCTCATAAAGATTACCTGTCTGTCCCCAAAACAGGTTTACAGTGTTTTCAGCAGCTCGAAAAACACTGTAAACATGTCATAAATGTCTCTCTTTTTTTTTTTACAAAAG
This sequence comes from Carapus acus, assembly GCA_900312935.1. Lineage (NCBI taxonomy): Eukaryota > Metazoa > Chordata > Actinopteri > Ophidiiformes > Carapidae > Carapus > Carapus acus. The sequence goes on along the minus strand of OMPJ01039492.1, from coordinate 41,363 downwards.
ACAGGTATTACCAGATCTCTGTACTGTGAGACCACAGTAGTGTTGAGGATGTGTCTGTCTCAGATTAGATTATCGACCTTTATCCCACACCTGGAATATTCAATATCAGACTACTGCTGTTCATCCCCCCCTGTTTGTCTTCAATCCTGCAGGTTAAAGTGCACTGGTGCCACCGAACATTTACTTTTCCACTGACTGACGATGATGATCCCCAGCCAAAACAGAGGCAAAGTACTGCGTAATGCCTTGTTCACGCCAGGAACCAGAAAAAAAATCCTCTGAATCTTCTAGAATATGCCACAAACGTGTACTGGTATTTGCCAGTGTCATGCAACTAATTAGTTGTATGGTCCCACTACCGTTTACATGAAGAAATGTTTACAAGTTAGTGTTAGAAATCTGAACTTTGGTGCATCAACATGGGTCTAACACAATATCCTTCCTGGTGTGTTTGTTGTTGAAAATGTAATAGATTTGTACTGTCTGGAATTTTGACAGGTCTCTCACATATTATAAATGTATGCTTAACACATCAATCATACACTATTGCTCATAATTTTACAAAGTAGTGCTGTGTGGTACTTGGGGTCAAACGTTATTTTGTTCGGCAAGGCGAGGCCTAAGCTCAAATAAAAACAAAGTTAACTCTTGCAAAGATGAGTAAGATTTGCATGTAGCACTGCTGTTGTGGTCATGGCAGCACAGTTGACAGTGCGCCCTCACACTGCTCGCTGGGAGTGACACGCCATTCTAATCTGCAGGGGATTATGGCATGTCTGAGAAATGATCGCTGCACTGTTATGCTGAATTATCCACGTGCGTCACTGCTGAGGATTCTCCTTCACAGATGCTGAAACTTAAGGAATCTAACTTGAAGACAGGCCACTGCTGACTTCTGGTGACTGGTTGTCTGTATGTTGGTGTCTGTGTGTGTTAGTATCTTTGGAAAAAAAATTCAGTGATTATATTAAGTGCTCTTCCTCCTGGCATTGGTATGCACTGAGGAAAACGTGCCACAAATGATGATGATGATTTTTAAGCAGGAAAGCCATCCAGAGAAGACACACTTTGTCTTTCCTTCTGCCCAACCCTGTCATTTTAAGGCTTTGCTCTACCCTGTCAATTCCTCAAATGTTGTGGGTTTCTTTCTTTCTTTCGTTCTCTCTTTCTTTTTATGCTGTTGTCATTAATTGCAGTATTTATCACGTATCTTTTTGCTCATCTCTCCCTCATTTCCCACCTTACATACTGGAGGAGCTAAGCATGCCTTTAAATTCCACACATCATACCTGGTCCGTGCCTCCAGGGGACGGTGGAGGAGTTGTTGGGCCTCGATGACCGTGAAAGCAGCGAATGCAGAGCCGCGTGCAGCTTAAGGTCAGATCTGCACGCCTTGTGACCACTTGACAGTCCTTGGTGTTCTTTCAGGACATGTTTAGCCAGTGGCTCAAATTCGTGTCCTGGATTATTTGTACATCCAGTCACCAGCTCAGCAAGGCATCTGCACAGAGCGAACCTGTGATTGTCTACAGGCTGCCAGGTTGATAAATTATGTTAGGACTTAATTATGACTTGATTTTATTATTTAACATACTAAAGTCACATCATACAAATATTAAGACTGATCTATTTCATTCAGTAGCAATATGACATTTTAGAATAATGTCTTGGTCAGGTTGGTGACCATTATCTTGATGAACTCCTGTGTTTGTCTCCTGCAAAAACAACAACCACAACAAAAACATTGTTGCACTTATGAGTGTTTACATTGTATCTGTATCTTTGTTGTTGTGTGTAATTTTGCATTAAAGTGCTCCAGTCTCTCATCCAATCTCTCATCCATGCATATCTGTGCAATGACAATAATAATGATGATGATCGTTTGAATATAATGAAAATTATTCGAAAATAATGATTGGAACAGGTTAGTATTTTATATATGTTGTCCTATCCTGTCCTTTCCTATCCCACAACATTTATTATTGTTCTAAAAGCTGCTGTTTTCAAGGTCGCTCATTCGGATGGTGATTGTTGAGAGGTCTTGCTATATTAGATTATATATCAATTGCATGATCTTAAGTGTCCGATCGCAGGAACCAGATGTCCTCCCGCCTGTCTCATTGTGTCAGCGGCTGGAATGCGGGTTGGGGGGGTTTCTCGCGGGCACGTGTAGTCTGAATTGTCTATGAAAAAAACCAACACGCGATTGGTCAGTTGTTCATCATTGAACAAAGAATGAATAGGATTGGCCCATTTCTTCCCTATTCCGTGCGTGAAAAAACTTGGATCGCCTCGGGTCGATCAATGGGAAAACCCTGTGATTGGTCGGTAGTAAAACGTAATAGGGGGTCGGCCTTCACAGCCAATGACGTGCCTCACCGCCGGGAATGGGCGGGACTTTGTCAGATTCTTTAGAACCCGGCGTTTCCTTACCGGCATTACAGCGGTACGCCTCTGAGGGAGACGCCTCGCCGTACTATTTATTTATTTATTGTAGGTTTTTTAAATTTTATTGGACTGAAACATGCTCGGCCTGTGCCTTTACGTCCCTGTTTCCAACTTGGACCCGGTGGAAGTCGACTATTTCGAATCCAATGGGTTGCCGTCGGAGCTGAAATCTCTTTTCAACAAACTGAGCGTTTTCCTGCCGTCTCAGGAGTTTTCAACCTACCAAAGATGGCGAGAGGTAAGGAAAACACAACATTGTCAACTTGGAGACACTTATATGTGACTTACCTTTGCCGCTGTGGTATTTTCTCCGATTTAGAGCGACAGTGTGAATGGTTTAGTCGAGGTTTTTTTTTTCTAGATCGTTCCCACGTAGTAGTGAGAAGCCATACGACAAGGCCGCGACCCGACCAAAAGGCAAAGCCGCGCCCGCGAACCGCTTTTCTCGAATAAAGTTTTTTCTAATGATTTAGACTCTTAATTACTTTGATATTTGTGCTCATTTAGGGTTGCTACTATCGATCAGTAAGTTATCTTGGAAAATTCTAGAAATGTGAGGTGAGTTCACGCGGGCATCTGAGTTCATTCATTCTACACGTAAAGTCCACCCGAAAACGGAAATGAGGTCAGAAGAGAAAATTAGCATTAGTTTGTGCTCGTTAACGCTAATCCACTTTTGATTCTACTTTTTCAAAAAATCCAGCGCTAAAACTTGAAAGCATTCCAGCGCAACAAACAATTTTACGTTTGGATTGATGCCAAACGCGATCGTTTCACTTTTTTTCATCACTCAAAACAAATTTTATACATCGCTTAATCCTTGTAGGGTTCTTAGTCAAAATTCTGAGAGGATGCTAATGCAGTCTATTTGCGTGGAATTTTATCTCCACGTTTTGGTGGCCGGTTGTCCTGACACTTGGAATTTTATCTCCAGACTGATTTGCTGCGCACACACCCCTGAAGAGGCAAATAGGTGGATGTAGAAATGTTACTCCTCATACAGATGACATGGTGTCCTCCTTAATTGTCCCCATAAATTGTACTAAGCTGTTATCAAGTTTATGCAGTTGGAGTCGAAGGGGGAATGGGAATTGTTGGCTCTGAAGCAAAGGGATCACCGTGACCCGGCAACATTCATTTTTAGCACAGGCTGTTTTAGCCAGAGAGGATTAAACCTGGTCACGGGTCCACTTGCTCTTTAACTTGATGGGATGCAGTGTCTCTTGCCCTTTGCACACTCTTGCATCTATGTCGGAATGGACCGTATCCCTGCCCCCCTCCCCCCCAAGTGCCAAAATCTCTGTCGCCTAGTGAATGTACCGCGATTTGAGCCAGAGTTTGTTGTTGGTGCCCTAATGTTACATTCAACTGACCCCTAGCGTGTCAGTCATTTCTCTTTGCGTGCTTCCTTTTGGAGCTGTTGCAGAGAGGCCCCTCTGAGAGGTTATTCAGTGTCAGGTGTCTGACTTGAAGGTTTGAGATTCAGATAGATTTCAGGAACTGGCTGTCCTGGGCGAAAGAGGAATTACTAATTTGTTTGTCTGGAGCAGCACATGACGCCTGGAGGCCTTTGCGAAAATGCGTGTAGTGCCATGTTGGTCTGCATCATGAGGCATGATGTCAGTTTACACATCTGATGTACTTATGTAAGAGTCATGGGTAAACACTACTTATAGGATCAGGCTCCAAGCAGAAATGTACAGTTTTTCCACACAAAGTTGTGTATTTTCCCTCCCTTTCTGACCTACCTACCTTTGTCCTTCACAGAAAACTTTGCAGAAGATACACACTGACTCAGACGGCCAGCTGGACTTTGAAGACTTAATGCAGTATTTACAGGATTGCCAGAAAGACCTTAAACTTGTGGTGAAGACTCTTGACCGCAAAAATGCAGGTATGGCGGCGTGTCACAAAAGCACATATTGTTGTGTGTGTTTGTTTTTATTTCATCCGCTTCTGAGCGCGTCCTGATTAATAAACCGTGTGTTTTTGCTCTACCAGGTCGCGTCGATCCAAAAGAATTGATGCAGTCTCTCTGGAACCTCGGTGTGCATGTAACCCAGCAGCATGCAGAGAAGGCCCTGAAAAGGTGATTTGGCGCTGTTAATGAACTGCAGAGCAGCCTGGCTTTGCTGTTTGTCATCTTGCGCAACATGGCGACACATATCAACACAACCACAGCCTTGAGTTCCCTACGCTGGGAATGTAGTTTTGTTTGCTTTTAACGGATAATCATTTCTTTTTCACTAGCATGGACAAGAACGGAATGATAACTATCAGCAGCGACGACTGGAGCAGCCATCCAATGGCGGAGAAGACGGAGAGCATTCCGGAAATCATCCTCTACTGGAAACACTCCACGGTCGGTATCAAACCACCAGAGGCCCTGACCGCCACCACTCGCTGTCAGATTTATTCGGACTATGTGGGGGCTCAGATGGGTCGGAGATGAGATTTAGTTTCGCGTTTTGCTTCCAAAACTGCACCGGCGCATCGCCGAATCTCGTCTCTCGTTTAAATGGGGCATCGAGTGCGTCACGGAGAGACCGATCAGGTAGTATGCTAATCTCCTGAGAGGCTCAGTCCACACAAGTCGTGCGTCAAACGAGGGCCCTCGCACCTTGAACGAGCCCCACCGGCCTCGTCCAGACCGGATTAGACCGGAAGGCTTTTGCACCCTTAATCTAGACGTTACTTAACCGGGAGGAGCAGTGGGTTATGTGGGTGAGAATATCTCGCGAGGGCGGGAACACTCTCTGCCGCTCGTCGTTATCTCATCAGCGTCAGCTGTCAATTAGTGTTCAGATCAGTGTGTGACCGTCCCCGCCCTTGAGACTGGCACTCAGACATATCGTGACTCGGTTGAACCTTCCCACCAGTAAACTGGAACAGTTTGATCCAGAACGCCTTAGAGCCACACCCACAGTTTGATTAGTAAGGTGTTGGAGCGGTGGAGCTTGTTTATTGGGCCTCTGTGAAATCTTGTGCTTGGTCATGCTCGCAGCATTTTTTTTTTTTTTTTTTGGCCGATAGAATGTTCTGCACGTGCGGTTCCCTTTGGCACATATCTGATTGGCACAGCACCTGACCCATTTCACTCGGCTTTAAAACAATCCTGCCCCCTTTTGGCGGACCATCTATCATTTCACCCATTGGTCAATAACACATACTCCGTCTCTGTTTGTAAAGCGGCGCATGATGGTCATCCCCCCTCTGCCCGCCCGGCACCACTTCTGATTAAATATTGGCCCACAGCGTAGGTGCAAGTGCAAACCGAGGTCCCGCATGCGTCACGGCCTTGGCAGAGACATTTGAGTCTGGTGACGCACGTGATGACGCTCGAAATCTGAGCACAGTGGATGGAAAAGATTCCCACTGCCTGTTTGAACCGGCAAGCGGTTTAACTTGCAGTGTGCCACTGCATAAATTAATTCACTGCAGAACCCTGTATGAGCATGTGACCAGTAAAGTTGTTGAATCTTGAAATGACACGCGTCAAACATCGGAGTGGCCCCTCCGTCCATCTATCTCAGTCCAACATTGACTGACTTGTATCTGTGTCCCTCCACTGCTCGTGTCACTTTATCACCAATGCTGGAAGCCTCCGCATTCTTCAGTTAGTCTCGGGAGTTAGAGGCCCCATGGTATGTGGGTTACAGATCGATGCAGGACTTGCGATGAAATCCTCCGATATTGATTCTACTGTCTTGTCTTATCTGCTCGCGTTCCTACAGATATTCGATGTCGGTGAGAACCTGATGGTGCCCGATGAGTTCACCTCAGAGGAGATCCAGACCGGCATATGGTGGCGGCACCTTGTGGCCGGTGGAGGAGCCGGAGCCGTCTCCAGGACCTGCACCGCCCCCCTCGACCGACTCAAAGTCATGATGCAGGTAACTATCGCTCTCCCCAAAGAATTTAATTAACGTCCCTGTCCTCTGGGCTTCATTACTGCTGACACGAGGACACAGTATGATTACGTCTATCTGGGTTAAACGGAAAATTGCCGTAAACGGAGCGCGCTGGTCAGAGCGAAGGAAATCTGGAGCATGAAATTTGCCCTTAGACCCGAAACGCCTCGCGCCTCCAGGCTTTGCTCCCTTTTTGTAATCGCAGGTGGCAGAAGGAAACATCTCATCTCAGGGTCCATAAATCAGTTAATGTGTAAGAGCCCGACTTAAAAGAACAAAGCGTAAAGTCCAGGGGTCGGTTGTGTAATTTTTCAAACCTACCAGCCAATACTGGCAACCTGCCCCCTCACACCCCCCCCCC
>OMPJ01039492.1:0-34623 GCA_900312935.1 Carapus acus | reverse complement strand
CCGTCACCAGCAGACCGAAGGTCTGGTGAGTGTCGATAAGCAGATATGTGTCAGTGGCCCCGCCGTGCGCCAGCCTGCAGACAGGAGAGGGTCGACTTTGAAACTGACTTTGGTCCAAATCGACAGGTTACCGTAATTGCGCGACACGGACAACAACCTTGTTTCGTTTTTTGTGAACAGTTGAAGACAAACAAATATGGCAAAAAAAAAGGTTTTCTCAACCACACAGTCGTTCCCGCAACCATTATTTCGATTCTGTTGTCTCAGCACATTTGAAAATGACAACGTCATCACACACAAAGTGTAAGAATCTCAGCTGACCTCAGATGTATTTTATGTTCTTTTTATCAGGTTTACGGCTCCCGCACCAACAACATGTGTATTATGAGCGGGCTGATGCAGATGATCAAAGAAGGAGGCCTGAGGTCGCTGTGGCGGGGCAACGGGGTGAACATCATCAAAATTGCCCCCGAATCTGCCCTGAAATTCATGGCTTACGAACAGGTAGGCGCCCAGCTGCCACCCCGCCAGCTCGGTTATGTCATCAGATCAGAGTTAGAACAACTGTGTTTGTTGTTCTGTTGTTCACGCCGCGTCTGTCCCTTTTCCGCAATATTTTTAGATCAAGCAGCTGATTGCCAGCGACAAAGAGGCCTTGAGCATTTTTGAGCGTTTTGCCGCCGGCTCAATGGCGGGAGTGATCGCCCAGAGTACCATCTACCCCATGGAGGCGAGTACCCAGACAGATATCTGCTCGGATATATCGTAGAACTATCACAATGTACTGTAGCTTGATTGTGAAGACTCAACATTTTCTCATTCGGCCCCCAGGTCCTGAAGACGCGGCTCGCCCTGAGGACGACGGGCCAGTACGCCAGCATCTCCGACTGCGCGAAGCAGATCTTCAGGCGAGAGGGTCTCGGCGCCTTCTACAAAGGCTACGTGCCCAACATGCTCGGCATTATCCCATACGCGGGCATCGACCTGGCAGTATACGAGGTAGGCATTCCCACCGAGCTCGTGTAACAAATAAGGGATCGTGCTGTTCTTTGGGGCGTACATCTGTCCTGTCCGTTCAACCGCCAATAATAGTGCTTTAACATCTTCTTCTGCCGCCTCCACAGACACTGAAGAACTACTGGCTAAAGAACTACAGCTCACACGTTTCTGACCCTGGTATTGTGGTCCTGCTAGGCTGTGGAACAATCTCTAGCACGTGCGGCCAGCTCGCCAGCTACCCGCTGGCCTTGGTTCGAACCCGCATGCAAGCACAAGGTGAGCAACATTCAGAGACGCCATTTACCGCCGCCAACTTCCTCCCAGACTTAACACTTGGCTGTTATCAAGAGTTGTAGCATTATATAACTGTATGTGTCCTCCTCCCCCCTTCTCCCACAGCCGCAACACAGGGCAGCACAGAGGCGACTATGACCGGGCTCTTCCGGCAGATCCTGCAGACGGACGGTCCCACGGGACTCTACAGGGGCCTCGCGCCAAACTTCCTCAAAGTCATCCCCGCCGTCAGCATAAGCTACGTCGTATACGAGCAGATAAAGACGCAGCTCGGAGTGACATCGCGCTGAAACGGGACACTCTCCCCCCTCCCTTCCTTCACGACTTCAACGGCGGAACGCGTCGTCGGCCAACCTCGGCACCTGACGAACGTCGCCGCTACCGTCAGCCCTCCACGGCTCAGGTTTAGGGAATCCTAAGACCACTCGCGGCCCCCTCGCCTCGCCTCGTGAACGAGGTCAGGTCACCCTCTGAACGTCACTTGTCCGTGTCAGCTGGTGAAAGACGAGATCGGACGCCGAACGTGGAGGGGCTGCGGTGCAGGACGTGAACTCTGTGAGCTCGCTCTGTCCATGCTGCTACTATTTATTCTACAGAGGAACTGTAACTGAGATCTGAAAACCAAAACACGTGGAATGTAAAACTGTAAATCAGGGACCAAATGCTTTTGTTTTTTTGTTTTTCTGCATACGTCCCTTTTTTAGTTACCATTAGTTTGGTCGATAATTGTCAGTTGAAGATTCACTAATGCCTTTGTTAATGAGAAAACAAGTGTGAAAGCAGATGTCCAGTGCCCCTTAAAAGTTCTCTTTTTTTTTCTCAAGCCTGGCTGTTGCTGCAGCCAGGACATGCGATGGCTGTCCCACTGTTTTTATTGAGGACATTTGCACACTAGAGCTTATGAACACCTTCCACCCTGTCCTGAATAGATGAGATTTTTCTACCTGACAAGTATTTATAGTCATCTTTTTGGAGCATCTGTGACATAGCGGAGGTGTTACGCCTGTGTAGGATTACCAAATGTGCGATAAACTTGTGTGCAGCATGAATGTCTTGAGGGTGCGAGAACCAGCGACGGAGTAATTTCGACTCTAGCTGTGATCATCATTGGTGAATATTATCTTGTCTTTTTGTTTCGATGAAGCAATCTGACATTTTTTAGAACCAGCTTTTTGCCTGTGTTGGTTTCGATTATTACAGCTGTTAAGTGTTAAAATGTCCAATGTTTACCTCAGGTCTTTAGGATACAGGAACCATGGTGGAACATAGAAGTTGGGTTTTTTCGTGTCCTTATAAGCTTTCAGAAGAAGGGCTTGGAAGATGGATAACTTATTGCACTTTAATCAGTGTTGGAGAAGGCCTTTGGCTGTCAGATATTGATAAATATTTTATTTTTTGAAAAGAATGATCTTGCTGTTCTTGTGGACCACATTGATGCAAATAAATGCAAATAACTATACATGTGAGCATTTCATTTGTAGTTGTTTGGGTGTGAGCATGAAGAGACACCTGATAATCTCTCATTGGATCAAGTACACTTTACACTCTTGTTTTCAAATGCATACATGGGAAGATACATTCATGCAAAGGAGCATCATTATCACAGAAACCATGATATGCAGAATAGTAAAGAGTGAAGAGAGTCCTGTGGGAGTTGCATACATACGTAGCAGGCTGGGGTGTGATGTTCTGCTCAAGGTTAGCAATTGCTTTTAGCGCAAAGGGGCAGATTTCATGTAAGACAATATTTTTACAAACCAGCAGGCATTGTGTGTGGGATAGATATCATCAAAATGAAACACAGGTGTATGAAAATGCCATATAACATTACACTGAATTAGTGGAGCTTTGAGCTGGTTTGTCCACTATGATCCAATCCCATCCAGCGGCCATGGGAGACAAAAACACCTGAGGTGTGTTCCTTAGGTCCAGTCTGTTCTGTAAATTTGTTTTGATCGCTGTCACTGCAGAAAACCTCTTTTCACAGAGTAAAATATTGAACTCAAGAGCACTCAGGACTGCTCAGGAAGCCAACTGGAATTCCTCCAATTATTATTCCATCCCGAAAGAAAATACCCTGATGTGTGACGTGTCACTAATTCCTGCCAAGCAGAGTAAGTGCATATAGGTTGAGGGTGCAGGTTAAACAAGGTATAACTCTCACCTTTGGACATCAAATAGCAACGTAGCCCTCTTGAAATTGCAGAAATTGCAGCTGCAGAGACGTTTGAGTGTGAGGAATGGTGCCACCATTTGGTCAGTTGTTAACAAATCATGACTTGCCACAAGTCCTGGCAACAGTATTTCAAAAATGGACACATCGATGTTGCTATGTGGCCTTGTTGATCTTCTCGTCTTTGCGAATGATCCGGTCCAGGAATGCTCTGACGATGTAATTGCAATTTTCGGAATGTCCACACCTCCACAGTGAAATGTCCTTATTTGCACTATAACTGTTGCATCATTGCATTACTCGTATTGGCTCTGTGCCCATTGCACCGCTTTCATTTGTTGCTCCAACCAGTACATTTCTCATTTCTCTTCATTTCACTTTTATGACTTTGATTGCTTTTGTCTACTTGGAATAGGAGCCAAATGCCTTATTTGTGTACACAAACATGGACAATATGGCAGATTCTGAGGTACACAGAGGACAGCGGTATGACCTTGTGCAAAAACTGGTCTAACAAGTTAAAAAGAAAATATTTTGATGATGGAAGAAATTTATCCACTTTGAATTGTCTTAAGTGTCCAAATTTCTATTAAAACTGCAGATTCATGTTTTAAAGAGGAAATAAACACAGTGTGGTTATTGTAGGGATAATATATCGGTTCTAGACGAAAATTATGTATCAGATCGTGTAGTATCCCAGGGGAATAATAATTCATCAAAGAAATCTTATTACAGACATATTGTCGTGGACGGGTTTAAGGAAATATTCTGAAAGTTGCGTTAGTAGTTTTCCTCTGCCCGTCGATGTCAGTTCGCCCAGTTCGTCCCTACCGAGCTTCCGTAGGACGACAAGGAAATGGTTAATGTTTTAATGTGTTGATAACACCCTAAGCGCATTGCCTGCCTTGTTCGAGGTACTTGCTTTGTCTCACACGTCTACGCGATTACTCGTGGTTCAATCAATGTTATTCATGGATTTCTAGTGTATTTGTAGTCACAATAGTGACGGCGGATCGCCAATCACTAGCACAGCGATGGAGGCTAACACGTTAGCTGCTGGCAGCAATCGATTGTGAAACTCAACAATTTTCAGCAGAAAATGGTCCGAAACGTGTTCAGAAGCGGGTTCCTGGTGCGGGCCACACACACCCTGCTCACCTGGGCGATCACACTCATCCTCTTTTTGCACAACACTGGTAAGATGCTCAGACAGCAGTGGAGGGGCGAGGTCAGGCGTGTTTGTTTGTTTCTCTCCTCCCCGGCGTCGTGGTGCTCAGTGATCTTGTAATTAACTCAATGTTTATTTCATGGAAACGTCATATTGGTCTGCTGCCAGTGTCCGCTGTTTGTTTTTTTAGTTAAAATCTGATGTGATGTTTTGAGATTGTTTCGATCGAAGTATGTTTACTGTTCTGCAGCCTCAACTGCAATGCTTTTAACATGTAATTGTCACTTTTTTTTTTGCTGTCCCAAAAAGATTTGCGGCGATGCGAGGAGAAAGGAGAGCTCCAGCAGCCCATTCTCTTCTTCCTTCTGGTCGTGCTATCAGTGTTCTTGTACTTTGCCGTTTCACTAATGGATCCTGGTTTCGTTCACACCGACACAGACCAGGTAATGTGATCTCACATGGACTCTCAGATGTGTGATGGGTGATGCTGACAGTGTTAACAGTGCTAGTTAAAAGGTGTCGGGACAACAACAAAGGTCAAAACACACTGTGAAGCAGGTGTGTATGTCTCCACGTGACTTTCATGACTGTTTGTCCTGCAGGGTGAACAGGGATGGAGTGAGGAGACGGAGAAAATGATCCCTCAGCCCTCCTCCCCGCGGCTGCGGCGCTGTGGGCACTGCCTGCTGCTGGTAAGCTGCTAACAAAAGGCTTCAAAAAGGAAAAAAGACAGTACAGAACCACACTTTGATAGAAATTGACATAGTTCTGGGTTTTTACTGCAGCTATTTTCAACAACACACACCACAAATCAGCTTCCTGTGGATCTTTGTATGTCTCTCATTGCAAATTACTTGTACAGTGTAATGAAGAGTAATTACTCGATGGCACACATTTCTGCCAGTTATTCCAGGACTCTCTCGTGCTTATGAAGTCAAAATTGCTGTTTATTGCTGCGACTTGCTTCGTGTATGTTTGTGTATGTGTATTTCTGTTGATGCACTACTCGTAATTCAGATACATTCAAATACATTCACATTTCTGCCAGTCATTCCTTGACTCCGCCGTGCTAATCTCGTCAAAATTGCTGTCTTTTGCTGTAGCTTGCATGAGTGTGTGTGTTTGTTTGTACTTCTGTTGACGTTTTACTTCTAGTATAGATCACATGAGAAAACAATGATATTAACTGTGAAAATGAAACTGGAATATAAGAGATGCAACATTTGCCAGTCCACAACAGGAACATGCACCAAAGAATACATCTACATTTCTATTTTGATAGATGCTACAACAGTCTGCCTGCGATTCCATTGTCACATTTCTGCATATGTATTCAGCACTCATGCTTTATAGATATCTGCACATCCATGTGATTTATTGATTTAAATTGTGCAATGCTAAATCGATTGAATATGTGACCCTGTGTGCACTTCCCAACCAAACTCATCTCTCCTCCTCTTTCTCGAATGCAGCAGCCGATGAGGGCCAAGCACTGCCAGACGTGTAAGCACTGCGTGCGCCGTTACGACCATCACTGCCCATGGATTGAGAACTGCGTGGGCGAGAGGAACCACCGCTGGTTCATCGTGTACCTGCTGGTCCAGCTGCTGGCTCTGCTTTGGGCCCTTCACATCGCCCTGTGCGTCTCCTCAGGCTGCGTAAATATTTGCAGACGTGCAAACAAACAAAGCTATCCCATCCTGTCTCCGTGCCGGTAACGTGACATGGGTTTGCGGTCCGGCCTGGAATTTCAGTCCTCACGGGATCGCAGTCTCATCGGGTGTTTGTCTTTCAGGTCTGGCGTCACGCCCCGGCTCACGTGGGCGCTGTGGCTCAGACAGAATGGGTTCTTGCTGGCGGCATTGGCGGTGGTTGGCGTGTACTCCATGGTGGTGACGGTGCTGCTGTGCTGTCACCTCTACCTGGCCTCCATCAACTGCACCACCTGGGAGTTCATGTCCCGGCACAGGATCTCTTACCTGAAGACCTGCGAGGATGAGGAGAACCCGTTCGACCGCGGGGTCATCTGCAACCTGTGGGACTTCTTCTGTATTTGCAGGACGGTGATGTGGGAGCAGGCCTACCACAGAAATAACCACACGCCCGTCTAAGCCCTCAATACTCCCCTCTGTCGTGTAACATGGTGGCAACTAAACCTTTGCTGACACAGCAATTTGTTAATATTGATTTTGTTGCAGTAATAATAATGAAATGACAATAATAATAATAATAATAATAATAATAATAACATTGATAATTACAACCACAATAATCATCATAATTATATTAACAGCTGGTATTAGTAGTAGTTGTAGGACTATGATTATTATAATAGTAATAATTCTTATTGATGTTGTATTTCTGTATGATTATTATTAGTATTATTATTATTATTATTATTATTATTATTATTTTAATGTGTATTACGTTATTATTATTATTGTTATTATTATTGTTATTGTTATTATTAACAACAGCAACAATAATAACGACAACAACAATAATAAAATTATTATGATTATTTATTTTTACATCACCAATAATAGTAATAGTAATAATAATTAAGCTAATAATCATGATTTATTGTTGTTGTTGTTGTTGTTGTTATTATTACATCACTAATAATGATAATGACAATGATAATATTTTGTCTTTGATTTGTTATTTCAATATTTTTACTTGTACTTGAAATCCTTGAAAATGCTTGAACTCTGAAGCGTCATCAAAATTCAAAGGGCTGCGGAATCACAAAGAAAAGTGCTTTAAATTGCTGAAAGGTTGTAATCACGTCTTTTTAAGTTGTAGCTTATAAATCCCTGCAGCTGATAATGTGATGAAGTGAGCGAACCATACGTTGCATAATACTCTACTGTATTATTGAATTCAGAGATATTTTATTTATGACACAGATGCAGGTTGAAATGCTTCTACAGGTTTTGAGTACCGCAGCCGTGCCTATCCTGCTTTAGAAAAAAAAAAAAAAAAAGGAATAACTGATGCAAGAATTCTTGCCAGCGTACAATCTTTTTTTTCCAGAGTTGTTGTTGGCGGTTTGTCTGGTCTGTTGTGTAATCACAGCTTTGATGCTCCCTTTGCACTGATGCCATGAATCAGATACACTATTTGTTCTCAGATCATAACCTGCATTACCCAGCATGTAGGGAAACGGGGGTGCACAGCTTTAATATCAGACATTATTTTACTCAGGTGTTTTTTCTCGTGGCCTTTATGGCAAAGTGGTGACAACAGTGCAGCACCAGTGGTCTTTGCATTCAGGATGTTTGAGCATTACTGCGCTGCAAGGTGCCTTTTGTTTTGTAAATGTTTGTGTCTGTGTTTCGAGTTCATGTGGTTCAAGGTCAAGTACTGAGAAGTACTTTGAGAATGAAGAGCTGCATGTTTTGCAAAGTGTCTTTTTTTTACTTGTTCCCTTTGTATTTATTGACAACAAGAACATTAAAACACAGATGATATGCGTTATTGTGAGTACATCTGTACATTCCTAGTCAGGATGGACTAACAGCATGGACACTTTGGTCGTGTAAATATTCAGCAGCATTAGTGTGCTACAGTAGCTATATCAGCATTTTGGCATTTTCTAAGACACTCCTGAACTTTGCTGATGCAAACACAGATCAGCTAACTACGAATGAAGGGGTTAAGTGTCTTGCACTGCGGCACACATTTACAGATTTGACAGTTGGGGACATTGATTGCATCATTTCAAAGTAAATGTCCTACCTTTGTTATAGCACCAGAAAAAAACATCTTCCAGTTCATTGTTTACATGGGCAAACAAAACTTTGCAAACTTTGCACACATCAAAAACAATGAGAAACATCAGATCAAGGCCACTTAAAGGGGTGAGGATATGGTGAAACGCTTCACAGCGGCCACTAGGGGCGCTAGTGACATACAAATGTTCGCTCTCTCCACGATGTCACTGATGTGAACCGAGTTGGTCGCAACAGATCCTGGTATAAATACAAAATAAGAGCCAAAACAAAGACTGTGTCAAGTGAATGAGCTGGAGGAACGTTTGACATTCAGGAGCTCTAGCAAAAACAAGGACATCGACTTTAAGATTCACTCCTGCTGCTCCTCTATGAGACTTTGTATTGCGCTGGTATAAGTGCAGCGAGGAACTTCATGTTACTTACAACAGGTGGGAAATACATTTCAAATAATATGGCTATATTGAATTCTCTATGGCTTCTTTTAACTCTGCTAGCAATTACATGAGCTCTAGTGCACAAGTTCACCACAGTGCCATGCACTTGTATAACACCCAGTAAGAACAGTGACGATGTGTGGGCACATCTGCTACGAGGAGACGCCTGGATGGACACAGTTAGAATTTCAACACGGAGTCAAGTCAGCTCCACCGTGAATGGGGCTCATTGTTTCTGTCATTTGTTGGGTCAAGGCAGTGGGTAAAGCCTGTCACAGTGATGCATAGGAACAACAGCACACACCCGATCTCACAGAGATGGCGATTCAACAAAACAGCAAAAGGATGCGACAATAAAAAAATAAAAAAATTAAAAGAAAGACTGTCCTGATGTAAACCTAATGTGGCTGCACCCCACAGATGAAATGTGTCGTCCTATGCTTACAGTTTGAGTGCATGTTTAAACAAAGAAAACTGCATTGAGCTATTTCTGTTTCATCATTGATCTCTATGGCAAAGAGGCATCTTACAATACCATTAAGCTTTACACAAACAGACTTAATTTACTCTCTTTTTTGCAGTTTAAAGTGGTATTCCAGATCTTCATCAGCCCGAAATACTCTGAGCTCAGTTTTGCCAAAGATCTATTGTTTTTATTTTTGTTTCTGCAAATATTGCTTAACGCTACCGTCTCCAAGAATGATTTAGCTTTGACTGAGGCAGTTAAGTGAGTCATGAAAGTGCAACATGAGGGCAAGAGAAAGTGTGAGCACAGACCATGTGGGAGGTTCCTCCGCACTGCTGCGTGATTTCCTGATTATTCTAAAATATCGACTTTTGTTGGTGAAGAACTGCAAGAGGCTTTGTGAGATGTGACCGTCGGAGTGGGAGGTAAGATAAGGCAACCGAAGGAAGAATTAGTGAGAATTAGCCTCAGTTTTCATCCGCAACAACAAAGGCTGTCACTCTTTCAGACGCATTCTGGCCACGGTACTAACATAAGATACAGGGATCCAGCCCGGGTTATGTGTATTTAAGCTACATTTCAGGGGAAAAAGGGGTGATCATGTCAAATATTGTAAATTCTTACCACACAGGATGGATGTGATATCCTGAAATAATGGGTGGATGCCACCTTATAGTAATACTGTGAGGGATACATTCATATACAATCAGGCTGTAGTAATGTCGTGAGGGATACAATCAGCTTTACATTTACTCGAGGCAAAGCAAAGAAGTGCTGCTGCTTATATTGCCAAAGCGTGAGTGAGTGTAAGAACAGTCAGTGTTACCATGGAGACTCCTGCATGTCTATACTGCATGAATTAATAACAAAATTGTTCATGGAAGTTTGCGGATTTGTAGCTGCTGTCACTCAAAGTGACCCTGATGTTGTGTGTCCAGGTTCCAGATCACAACAATGGACAATGTTATGGGTGGATGGAGAAGTTGACATCCTTCTCCAAACTCAATTCCCGGTTTTGTGATTATCTTCATTGTCAAAATGTTGATGATTGCTTCCGAGACGTTTGTGATGTGGTCGCACTTGTCAGCCCACAGAGGACAAGCTGTGTTTTCCCCGTGGGTTCGGTGTCACCACCGCCACCTCGCTCTGTTTGCCGTCCCGCTGTTCAGCTATTAACCGTGCAAGGCACAGAAGTCAAAGTCAGCGAAAGCCTCCTGCTGCTCGGCAGAGAGGCAGAAGGGTTTGGAGGGAGGCGACAGGATGGGCTGGAGTCGGGTGAAGTCGCTATCGAAGTTACTCACGTCGATGGATTCTTTAATCAATGGTAAAAAGGGCGGTTTTGCTTTTTTGGCCAGCAGAGAGTCCCATTCGATGGTCTGCAAATTGCACACGAAGGTAATTCAGTCTCAGTCAGAGTTATTTTAATTTCTTCCTTGTTTTTTGCAGCGTTCATATATTGCTGTAATGTTTTGTCTCTCAGTGAATGATAGTGATAAGTATCCCCAAGAAAATATTTAACCACAGTACTTAAGCATACAAATGAAATATGCATTATCAATTTCCTCAATTTTCAACAGTCTGAATGGATGTGTGTGTACGGTTTATAAGTTTTTGTTTTTGCTTGATGAGCTGCCGGTGAATTGAATTTATATCTATCTATATATCTATCTATGTAGCTAGCTAGCTAGCTAGCTAACTACCTAACTACCTGGCTATCTATCTATCTATATCTATCTGTCTAGCTAACTAGCTAGCTAGCTATCTACCTACCGACCTACTTACTTACAAAGGGTGTGGTTCCCCCTAGAGGTGGCAACTAGTATTACCGTGTACGTGGACAGCATAAAATCTGTTAGAGCACCGCTCCTCGGTATGAAGAAAATGATTTACCTCGAAGAATTTCTCTCCTTTCAACTCATTTGCATCCCTCTCTCCTGCTCCGAGACGTTTCACTGGATTCTTCTTCAGCAGCTGCAGTGGAATAATTTAAACGTGAATTCTACAACTAAATCAAAAGCTGTAACCTAAAGTAACGAGTGTCTCTTGCTAGATAGAGAGTCTGCTCCAAAATTCCTGCTTTTTCAGGTTTTGTCAATACTAAAACAATACCTGAAATAGCACAAATGTTGACAGGGCGAGCTACATATGCTGGTGACCACTGGGAGAATGGATTAACAGTAAACGTAATTAGAACAATAATGTGGAAATTGTGGCTGTGGTAATGGTGATATGAAACATTTACTTTCACATATACTTTTTTGTCAAAGCTCAGCACTTTCAGCTTTTAAATTTGCATGCATTCGAATTATAAATCCCAAAAGTGCAAAAAGTGCTGATCTGCCATTCTGATTTATGGATACATGTCTGTAAATGAGGCCAGAGGCATCTTCCAATGTTCAGCTTTTTTGGGAATTTTGCACTCAATACGGAAAATTCAATTATGTATTAGGACATATATGCATGTAATAAACGTGGTAGCAATTGCAGACACACAAAGTCCTCGGTCGTTTTCTCTCTGCAATGTATAGGAGGGCTTTTAGGTTATTGCTGCAAGCAACAAAGTTCCCTATGTAACTTCCGTTTAATGGGTATGGATTTAATAATGGAAATCTGTAAAGGCTTCTACATGAAATCACCTCATCAGCATGCTGCTTGCAAAGCATCTTTGTGTGTGGCTAATGTTTTATGCAGGTCATGTCTCCAGTTAAGTGTGGCTGGAAGTCTTTACCTTCTGGACGATGGTGACTGCATCTGCAGGCAAACAGCCTGGGTACTGCACATCATCGTTCACGATGCTGTCAAACACCTCCTCCTCATCCTCGCCTGGGAACGGAGACTGACGCAGCGGCCCGGAGAGATGTTAACGAAACACCTACAGCGACCAAATGCCGCTGTGTACGTAGCATTCGGTTGAGATAACAAACCTCTCCCACGAGCATCTCGTAGATGAGGACGCCCATCCCCCACCAGTCCACCGCGCGGGTGTAGTTGTCATCTGTGAGGACTTCGGGAGCCAAAAACTCGGGCGTCCCGCAGAATGTTGATGTCCGATCTCCGTGGCCCATCCCTAGCAGAACAATGCCGACGATAGACAGAATAGTCACATTCGCACAAGAAAACATGAAGCATCTCCATTGTTTTTACACAAAAACTCACAGTCAACATGCTAACGTCTGTGTATTGGGTGTAAAGAGGAAACAAGAGTAACAACAAAGGGAATGAGAAGAATTACCACCTTCTTTACAGAGTCCAAAGTCAGTGATTTTGACAAATCCATCCACATCCATCAGCAGGTTGTCCAACTTCAAATCTCTGTGGAGCATTAGTTTTTTGTTTTTTTCATTATTTGACAGAAAACATGCAGGACCCCAAATTTCACTAAACCAGACTGCAGGTATATAAAACTCACCGGTAGATAATTTTGTTCAAATGTAGGAATTCCAAGCCCAGCACAACACACGCTGAATAAAACCTGGACAGAAAAATACATTTCAGTTGATTAACTGGAAATTGAGAGTGTCGGTATATACACTGTCCCCATAAAAACCGATAAATGCGCAAAAAACTCAAACCTCCAAAAACTCCTGTACAATTGGAGTTGTCAAGGAATGGTGCCAATAATTCGCACCTTTTGGCCCTTACGATATTTGAGCAATCTAATATATATTACCAATATAAACTGGTGTAGCGTTCACCATAATTCACACTATTCATAGTGTAAGAAAGACAAATAAAACTCCAGCTGTGTAAATTTCCAGTCAGTATACAGCCTCCAAAGAACAGGGGCTCTCACTTCGTCTGGGCCTCGCTGAAGACGTCATTGTGGATGTGAATCATGAGATCGCCGCCCGGTAAATACTCCATGACAAAACAGACGTGGTCGCTGGTCTGGAAGCAGCCGTGCAGGTTGACCAGGAAGGGATGGCGGGACGCGTTTATCATTTCAAAGATCCGCTTCTCACTCATAAGGCTGCGGGAACAAATGATCGCATCAGCTGATCGCATTTAATCAACACACGCCACGATCATATACTGTGGGTCATTATGTGAACTGTGGGGAGGAAACAGTTGAAAGAGGGAGAAGTGGGAAAAGGATGAGGAGGAAAGGAGGAAGAATAGGGAAGATGTGTCCTAACATGACCCTGCATGAGATAGGCAGTGGTGTACTTCAGTACAGAGCTGTGTAAAGATGGATTTACCTCAGTGTGACCTGATATAAATCTATTGGGAATCTTTCAAAGTCATGCAACCTGCGCAATCCAAGCTCCTTTTGGGCTTGAAATAGGCCCCTGTGACACACTTTTTGGGAGTGTTGCACGCTCACTGCCAGGGAATGCATCCAAAGCACTCAACAAAGTCAAACTGTGGCTTTGATCGATCCAGCCAGTGAATCTCTAAGATACGCTCATATACTAGTATTGACTAGTTTTTATCTCTACAATTTGTTCTATTTTGTTGTCTCTTCATTCAAAACGAGCAACTGCAGACTGGAGTCTGTACCACGAGCCTGCCATACACACAAAATTCCAGAGAGAATGTGTTACGACTCTCAGTGGTTCAACCGACCTGTCGACTTCATCTCGAGTCACAATATCTCTCTTCTTCAAGGCCTTGATGGCATACAGCTTCCCAGTCTTCTTAAATTCTGCCAGCAACACCTGGACAGGAAGGTCCATCACTGAATACTCGATAAAAAAATGATAAAATCAGAGTTTGTAAGCTTTAAAAGCAATGTGTTACCTTTCCAAAATGTCCTCTTCCAAGAACTGAAATGTACCTGAAATCTTCTATCTGCATCCTTGTGATGACAGCAAATGAAAACAATCAGTTTGAGCAGTTATGACAATGTGCAGTGTCAAAAGTGATCTTGGGGCAAGCATGTCCAACCTTATGGGTTTAAAGTTCTGCGTGTGAATTGTCTATTTGTGTGTGTGGGTACGATTACAATACACACTCACTCAGAAGCTGAACACAATATCTTAGTAACGCAATATAGCTGTTGGGCTCCTCTTACAAATTGCTGATATTAATCATGCACCCTGCAAAATTCACAAAAGATGCGTACGTGTGTGTGCTCACACACTTGAGGGTGGAAACAAGCTGGTCTTCTTTTTCTTCTGTTGCTTTGTTGTCAGACAACTGCAAGAGACACAAATGTTTGTTGTTGTTTTTTTTTAAGAGGCCACATCTACCATCGCGGGTGGAGGAGCCGTAAGAGAGACAAATAAGAAAGACAAACTGCAAATGAAACTTGGTCCCCTCGTCGCAAAAATCGATCTGTAATTACTGACCCTCGGTAAAAGGGAACAGATAGCATATTTGCTTTGGGTAACAAAAGTTAATGTTTGTAACATCACCCGTTTTTCCTGCGGTGTAGGCATTGGTGGTGTTTTATGTGCTGTGGAGATGATGGCGGGGACAGTGTCTCCTTGGTCAAGGCTGGGTGGAGACGGCTGGTCTTCGTTGATGTTGAGGCTTATTACGGGTACATCACTATGGGAATAGAAATAAAACGGTGAAATAACCTTACAGAAAAAAAATTTACATCATTTTTCTACTTCAACTGCCGCAGTCAGGGCCAGAGATGAGCCTGGGCAAAGTTAGTGTTGGTTGGAGAATATCTGGGATATCAAATGTTATATTGTCAGTGAATACATGGAGTCAGGCACCATCTTCGACCTTGGCAGTGGGTTGTTGGTTTGAGGTTCCTTCACACAGGGCGAGGGATTGTTATTGGCAGCCAGGTCGGGAGGCGCGGAGACGGATGAACTGAAGGTGGTGAAGGAGCTGTAGCGAGGCAGGATGCTCATCATCAGGTGACCCCACGTGGCGAAATTCATGTTCATCTGGGCCGCTCGGAGGAAGTTCTTCCCTGTGAAGACAGCAGACGAAACTAATGGATCTGTCATCTGCAACAGGGCAGATGGGGAGATTACAAAAGTAGAAAAGGTCACACGATACACTTTCACATGAAACAGAGGTGATGTTTGACGACGGTGTCCCCCCTACCTCTCTCTTTAGTGAAGATACATCTCTGGCGTCTTAGTTTGGGCTGCCGCTCCACAACAGTATCGAAGAAACTGATCTGAAATATCCAAAGATTCAAGAGTTTTCTTTGTCACATGCACATTGGAAGTGAGAGATCAATGTCACAGAGGAATAATTACTTTCCAAACACATTGCACCTCACTAGTGTGTAGTCAGCTCATTTGTTTACTCATTGAATGGTTTATATTAGAGATGTCCGATAATATCGGCCCACCGATATTATCGGCCCGATATTAGCATAAAAAGGTGATATCGGTAGCGGATTTTTTTTTTTTTTTTTTCCTTTAAAACCGATAAAATAAATACCGATAAAAATACAATATTGCTTGCGTTACACTGAAATAGTGCCTATGCGCTCCTGAAGCGTTCACCGGCGCACATATCGGTATCGACTGGTATCGGTATTGGTAAATTGAGAGTTGGACAATATCGGCATATCGGATATCGGCAAAAAAGCCAATGTCGGACATCCCTAGTTTATATATAATATACAAGGCTACTTGTTGCCACCAGACTCCTTTGTAATAATGTAATGACTCAGGTTTATTAAAGTTATAAATGAATGCTGCAACTTGTTTTAAAGACGGACTGACTCATAATACAAATTGAGCATTTGGCTCAAGACGATTCATTACAATGTTTACAAAGGGTGGTGTTAAATACTTTATTGTCTGTGTTACCTTAGCAAAGAGGACACCCTGTGGCTCAACAGTGAATCCCTCAACATGGTTTGTCTTATCAATCATCTCCCCAAGTCGCAGAAACTTGATGGCGCACATCGTCATCATCATTCTCTGGTCACGCCAGAAAATACCAATTTCCAACTCTCGAGACTGCAGGTGACAGAACAATTCAGATGGCGCAAATATCCAACCGTTGCAAGCAGCAGCGTAGGAAAGAGATCATTAAAACATTTAGTCAGCTGTTCACAGCAGGCGGAAAAGCAGAGCAACTAAAAATAGCGAGGAATCTGAGTCACTTATTTATTTATAATTTCAACAGCATTTTACCTTACACTGGTGTGTTCCCACATGGAACAAAAACGTTTCCTTGTGAGCAGTGTAATCACGTTTACGAGTCACAAATGGTCAAATAAATGAATGGGATTGAATTGTTAATGTCCAATATGTGCCCTGTCCTCTATACTGTGCCCTTGCGTAGGATGGTGTTTGCGTGTCAGCACACACGGTGGGGTGTTATTAAGTGTCCAAAAGCTGCTGATGCCGCTCGTCACTGCCCCAATGTCACCAACGCAAAAACCTTTGCATTTGTCATACCAAAATATACTGACTTGCACAAAGCAGCACATAGAGAGGTTACTAAGAAAACAGACAGGCACAAGGTCCTCAGTCGACGCCAGTAAGGATGTTAAATATCAGTAGAGAGGAGAGTTGAAAACTTTGTTACAGTGATAATTCTTCTACAAACAGTATTTTTCGAAAACGTCCAAGAAGGGTTTTCAGCTATAGAAAACCTCGATTTGCAGGCATAGAAATATCTCAAATTTAGTTGGTCATTGCTGGCAAAAATATGGTCTGATACAGGCTATCTATGTTTCCCAAGATATTTCAAAAATCAGTTCCTGACTGATTTAAAAGCATCAACACCACGCAGAATATCAGTCGGAACATTACGAGGCTGCTCTGCTCAGTTCCCGCCACACTTAGTGCTTTGCAGATCTCTAGCTGACCACAGGGGGGCGCTAAAAACACGGTTTCAGTTTTTCCAGCAAGAATTTGCCAATCCACGGTGGTGACATTCTGTCATAGCAGCAAAAAAAAGCATCCAATGAGGAGGCAACAAACAACTCAGAAAAAACAACTAGAAAACTGTATATGGATGCAAATATTTTAACTATTCTATAAAAATTAAAAATCATAAAGGATAAATATCAATAGCTTCAATTGCACTTTGGCTCATTTTCTCACCCGCTCCAGTTGGATGCAGAAGCTCTGGTCCCACGTCTTTTTGTCAACAGGCCCCCAACGAGTTCGCCCAACCACCCTGCTGTCAAGCCTGAGCACGGCGCTGACCTCAACTGTATAATGGAAAAGCTATGCATCACTGTGCTGTCACAACCTCTGTTATCGCTGTCACCTGAAATCTATGACAGATACAGCCAGCGGGCAGTTAATGCGACTGTCAAAGGTGTAAATGGATTTCTAAGGCTAGCAAAATGTTGTCAAAGTGCCATAAAAGTAACAGAAATATAGCAGAGAATATAAGTCAGTGTTTGTAGCAGATGGATGCTGATTCTAGATTCTGCAGCAGCAAAACATTACAAGATTGAACTGTTACAGAGTAAATAACTACATATACAATGACAGTTAAAGTCATAAAATGCCATTCATGCGAGTAGTTTGCTCACAATTTCCCTGAAGTATTGTGTCCCCTCAATATTATTAGTAATAGGAAATACAAATTGACGTGCAAATGTAAAGTAAAAAGTCAGAGAAGTCATTAAAAATGTAAAATGGCCTCTTACTGGAAGGCCCGTCCGGCCCGTAATTGGTGTGAGCAGCTGAATTGCTCTCAGTGGAAGTCAGATGGGTTTCCTCATCTCTGTCGACCAATAAATCCTCACAGCCAAGAAGCCTCACTTCCAGTTTGCCTGCGATATTAGATTCAAAAATACACCAGGATACACTAAACCATTTGGCTTGTAAGAAGTAACAAGATATCTATACAGTACATTGCGTATGATTTGGCTCCCACCTTCTTTGCTCAGTGAGGTATGTTTACATATCTGCTCACCATCACTCTTCCACTACTTCACGATATTCTTAAATAAATGTTGGGTGAATTTCTAATGTCTGCTACCTACTATTGCAAATTTCACAAACGTTGCTCATTATGTGATGCATTATTTGTTACTTCACAACGCTGATCATCCACTGAAGACAGTTAATCATATCAGATACTCTCTGTGTGATGAGTTACTGGGTTATTTCTTCTATCCGTGTAGTTTGTACCTGTTATAGAAGCCGGTCTGATTGAAAGGATGGGTGGCGATGTGCACAGGGGACAGTGATGGCTGGGACTTTGGGGAGAGGGGTTATCTGCTGATGGGTTGACGTCCCCTGTGGACTGCCATCTGGACTCCTGGCCCTTTTCTTTCAGACGGTTGTTCAGAGATAGCTGCAGGAGATCCAGCTTCTGGGAGCACTCGTCGACACGTGACCTGGCCTGCGGGGATGATGTGAAAGACCAGCATAAATTTGGAATGAATTGGAATGAATCAATGGAAGAAATTTGGATAAATGAAGTACAGGTATATGCAACCAGCCTTATGTACTGCTGTGCAGGTGAATACGAGAGTTGCACATTGATCCTCTTTGGTAAAGAAAAACATCAGCTGGATTGGAATTGAGGGTGTCTTGGATAACATTGAAACAATTGCAATCATGACCCAATTTATGTTTTTGAGGAAAGAGACAATGGAGCATGGCACACCTTGTACCATTCTCTGATATTTATGCAGCGTTATTGTAAGAGTGACGTGCATTGTGGGCCTTAGCAGATTTACTTAATTTACGTAGCATTTACCATGTCATATTTACAGGTAAGTTGAGGTTACTGAATGTCATCGGTATTCTCTCTGATGCACAAACAAGAAAAGTTGTGTTTTCATGAGAAAATGACTTCAAATGCTAGTGAGTTTCTAATGAAAGTCTCCAAAACTATTCCCCAAAATTGGGAATCCCCTTACCTCCTGCAATGTAATGGCTTTTAAATTGGATACAGTATGCAGTTTTTGTAACTTAAGGTGTAAATATATTAAGCGACACATCATCTCCAAGTACATTTTCCTCTGCAAATTCGACAGCATGCTGCCACCCTGAATGTTTGGTTTCTTCTCCATGGGCTTTTGCTACTTAACACTTCAAAAGCAAGACTGTTCTCAAGAATTTATTTGATTTGAGTGTTTTCATTGGTATACCTCAGCTATGGCCTTCTGGTCAAGTGATGAAATTCCTTCCAGCTGCTTCATCACATCTTTCGCCCGCATCAATGCGTCTGTTTCTCTCTGCATGTAATGCTGTAACTCTGTTACATGCAAATCGGCATGACCGGCGGCAGAAGGAGTGACACCTGAGGGATGACCGAAAGAGTCAGAGAGAGGAGGGACGGAGAGAAAGCCATTAGGTCTGCAGAACTATGGGCAAGCTTATGGAGTCATTATGATGATAGTTTAAAGTGAGTAGCCTGGCGGTGGGAGGAACACGCTCTTTGATTTCTGGAGTGAAACTAGAAATAGGAATGGATGAAGAGTGTGATGATTCGATTATGCAATTCGATCGTGTGGAGGATGAGGCTGTGGATCTACTGGACAGCAATATATGTTTGGACAGGGAGCATGTCAATAGCGTTTCTCCTCAAGCCTCATGAAATTACAATAGCATGATGATGATTTCCCATGATTTATTTAATGTAGTCGGACAGCTCTTAGCATTCACATTGAGAACTTTGCCTGCTAAATTTATTTGATCGTTTACATTTTTGACATTGAGCAAGATGAAACTGAAGGTCAAGAGTTGAGACATGAGTGACTCACTTTGTCGGGCCTTGTATGGGGATCTAACTGAGGCCGATTCAAGTCCCATTTCAGACCAAAAAGGCCGTACTGGTGGCTGGAAGGATTCCAGTTCACCTCCTGACCACTGCTGAGTTGCCCTTGATGTGAATTGTAAATTTCCCTTTTACGGGAATAGTAAAATGTGACCTTCTCTCCTCTTTCTCATTGTGATTTGAGTATGTACAATGACCACTGATAGTCTGGTAAGGTGATCGGGGTATGCACACAAGCAGGGAGTAACCAGTTTTAACTCAATACATATGATGGGACTCCTTATATTTTCCTCTTTATGAGCCCATGTTGAATCTATAACTCCTTTGGCTGTAACTTCAAATTGGTGAAGTATGAAAAACACTGAAATTCTGCACAGAACAACTTGATAAAAATACCACCAGATGTGCAGATTGTTAAGCATCTGCAGAGGACACAAATGATTCTTGATCAATACCAATGACTATCTGATTATGTTACCATCTGTAGCGGTTCTGGGTTTTCTCATGTTCTCGCTTTCCATCCTGGAATCCCACTGAATTGTATGTGGACAAAATAAAAAATGCCTTTTCAATTGTTCTAAAAGAAAACAAAACTCGAGTTCCATTGCAGAAAGAAAAAAGTTCCAATGGTTTTCCTTGTGTAATATGATGTCATAAACAGTGTGGAGCCACTCCCCAAACGGTAGGCAGGTCAAAGCAACAGTGATAATGTCAACAACTGAGGTGCAAATCAACTCCGGAAAAACAATTCGGATTAAGGCTCTATTCACTTAAAACCTATGGAGTTCCAATAAATGTTTTAGTCACAAGATTTTAGACATCCACTATTGATTATTAAATAGGAGTAGTACTTAAACGATTTTGCACATCAATCAAACGCAGCTTTCATTAAAGATAAACCAAATAGTTTTGCTGTTATGATATTTAAAAAGACCCATTTCTTAGACAGATCATTAGCAGCCATCAAAACAAGCAGAAAGGCCTCTGACCTCCATCACAGAGGGGCTCAACGCTCCCATCTTCACCAGTGCCCACGCCAGAGCCTCCACTGCTGCTGCTGCTGCCAGCCTGTGTGACTTTGATAATCTGCAGTCGGATCAGCTCGATCTTAGAGCGACTATCCTGCAGCATCTGCTGCGCTGTGGACAACATTTGATCCTGGATAACATAATCAAATAAGGAGACAACAATCTCCAAGTCATTACTAAGCTTTTGGAAAGTTAACAGAACTGCTGTGAGGAGTATGATCACAAACAGTATTGTTTAAACACAGCCGCTTTGCAATAACTATGACTGTAGAGCATGAGGAAGTCATTATTGACAGACCATGATGGTTCACATGAACTTACGGCTTTTTTCAATTTGAAAGAAAAACTAGACAAATGTGTGGTCAAACAAATGCCGGGAGAAAAAGAGGACTCAGTCGAGGAAGCGTGTTTACATCAAATCAACACTATGTGCCAGTGCGTTTCACCTACCTCAGGATGATGTTGGTGTTCTTTGCTGAATAAGAATTAATTAGTCATCCTCTGCAGGTGAAGGCAGACTCATGCTCCACCTCGCCGCTGTCACTATCCTTGAAAGACAAGTCCACTGATGTTACAGGACATGCACGCACACATGCACAGTGACTGAGATCTCCTGTGGTGCATCTCCTTCATTTTGACACCTACATCATACATCTTGTCATCTTAGCTACTGTTTGCTGCCCTGTAAGCCCTCTGTCCTCTCCGTCCCGACGCATCTTGACATTCCCTACTCTGTAACCAAATCTCCCTCTCTGTGTTGTACAGAGTGTTTCTGCAGGGAATGGCTGAGTTCCTCTGCCAACACTGCTGCTAGTGTGACGATGTTGATCGCCTGCGCTAGGCTCGGCATTGGCCGCTGCCAGACCACATGTTTCTGCGCTGTCACCAACCATGAGATAAACACACGGCTGCTCTCTTTGGGACAATTGCTCAATATTCAAACTGGGGATATGCACTATGTAAAAGCCGTCCGCTAGCGCAGTCTTGGGGAGTGCAGTAATGGATTATGTAATCAACCAACACTCAACACACATAAGAAATTAAACGCAAAATTGGATTTCGCATCCATATCGTGCGAAAGACGCGTTGTGCCCGGCTCACACTGGGATACTTTAATAAGTTCAATGTCATCTTGAATTTCCTTGGTGCATGAACGGTTGTCCATGCCCGTGCGCGGCCTATAGGAATGATCTCAAAATCACCAACAGCATAATTCAAATGTAGCACGATTCCAATGTAGTGAGCAATGATTCCAATGTAGTGATGAGGAGCACCTAACGATCATTGTAATCGTTTTGTGGCGAAAGTAGATAACCTCAAGGTGACAGTATAGTTTATGGGGGCCGTGATGATATCAATTGCCGATGGCGACAGGGAAAATCATGCACATATTTGTGATCGGTATATATGGGATGCAGCATATGCTTTATCTGTTGTGTTTTTTTTTTTCGAGAAAATGCCGCAGCGCGGCTGTGTGTATTTCTATGTGGCTCAAATGGATTATCAAGTGGAGGGAAAAAATTAATCAATAATAAAACGTGTTAATCGAGCTAATTTACACTGCCAAACGAGGTTCCCACTTCCAACTGACATATTCAGCATCTTTTTTAAAGTGCGCAAGTGCGAGCGAGTCCCCGCCGAAGATCCAGCCCGGACCGAATTATCGCACTATAATCCCCGTGGGTTTTTGGAATCGGTTGTCGGCTATAATTTACAATATAATTCGACGTTTATTTCATTTTTGATACAATTTGGTGAAAACGGGAGGTGGCAAATCGGTGATTTGGAGCCGAGTAGTGAGACCTATTTTGAGAGGCGGAGCTCGTCGGTGTTCCATTCGGCGAGGCGCGTTCGTAATGAAAGAAGCGCGTGAGCGGCGCTCGCTGTGACTTCCTCGCTCCTCGGCAGCTACATTGTGTGGAAAGCAGCACGTTGTTGGCTTCTGCACGCTGAACTTTACGCCGAATTAAGGTTCTCCTGTTCAGGGAGGAACGAGATTCAAAGCTACCAGCTACTCTCTCAGACGCCCGTAAGATCACCAAGCTTGCGAAAACATGTCAGCCTCGGCGGCAAAAGTGAATAAAAAGGAGCTCAACTCGAACCATGACGGAGCGGACGAAACCTCCGGTAAGGGAATGGCGGCCTCCTTATTCACCGCCATTTTCACTTTCTTCTCTAACAAAATTTGCACCGCAGCAGCACCGGTGATGTACTTGTAAAACTAATGTGTTGATTTCATTTTGCTCCATGTCTCGGGACGCGCTTTGTTGTCGGTCGCGAAGGTTGTTTGAGATATTTACGTTTCGCTAGCAGGACTTAGCTCTGAAGCTAACGCATTTGTTAGCATGTAGCCTGCTGTTGTTCAGTGTAGACCGGTGCGTGAGAGGCCATGTTAGCTAGTTCATTTAGCATTACCAGCATGGCCAGTTGTGTCGATGTAAAGTTAACGATTGATTGTGTGATATGTATGTTGGCTTTTCCTCCATGTACGCCTTTGATATAACGGTACATGATGTAAATATTATCAGTTTCTGGATTTTGATGCCGGATAACCAAGAGTCATTAATTTCACTCGGAAACTAGCAGTTAGCGAGCTCGCGTTGTTGTTGTAGTGTTATCTAACGCTAGCTGACGACGTTGTATTTTGTTACTCATTTAGTTGCTTTTTTTCATTGGTGGGGCTCTGTGAATAGAGCGGTTGCGTGTAGTCAACGCAGGAACATACTCTACTCGTTTATCACCGGTTTGATCACCAGTTTGAGCGTTAAGGCGAGTAGTTCAGTATGCCCCCTCACGAGAACGCGGCGCTGCGTGCAGTCAGGACGTTCCACATTTTAAACCACGCGGCCTCGTCTGCAGCGACCGGCAGGAAACTGGGTGTCTGAGCCGCCAAAGCTGCTGCTATTGGCCGCGCACATCACATACACTCCTGGTTAGTGCTGCAACAAGGAAACATAGGTGCACGTATTCGCCTCATATTTTCGATTTATCCGCTTATGCTCAACGCAGGGCACTTGAAGCACCGCTCTAAATTTCTTTGTCCACGTTACTTTTCGACCAGTTGATCCCTGTTCCGACGATGAGTATTTATGATGGTCAGATAAACCTTGCATAGATATGGGACACCTAATCTTGGATACTTATGAACATTTTTGCTGCCATGTGACTAATCGTGTATTGGACTTATTTCCTAAACAGAGAAAGAGCAACAGGAAGCTATTGAACACATCGATGAAGTCCAAAATGAAATTGACAGGTAATACATTTTGCTTCAGAACAATGCATCAACTGCGCAGAGGCTGTAAATTCAGAAATTGACTGTCATAAATTCAACTTTGTTTTATTCGGACCAAGGGGCCCATCAAATTACCAGCACATTTTGGGGCAGGGAAGCTATGCTGCTGTTAGCACTCTCCAAATTTTTTAATGTGGTTGCTGTGTATTTCTCTTGTAGGTTGAACGAGCAGGCCAGTGAGGAGATCCTCAAAGTAGAACAGAAATACAACAAACTCCGTCAGCCATTCTTTCAGAAGAGGTCGGAACTGATCGCCAAAATCCCAAATTTCTGGGTCACCACATTTGTCAACCATCCACAGGGTAAGGCTCTGAACTGGTTTGCCATTTGCGCTACAATGTGGATTTACAATGTAGATATTCGGTCATATCTTGATCCACCATCTCACACCCACCTCACCCCGTTTGCTCACAGTATCTGCCTTACTGGGTGAAGAAGATGAAGAAGCGCTTCATTACCTGAGTCGGGTGGAGGTGACGGAGTTCGAGGACATAAAGTCAGGCTACAGAATAGATTTTGTAAGTAGATGAAATGAAGATTTGATGCACAATCTTGTCCTGGGATACATTTTCTGGTAGATTAAAAACATTTCTTTTTGCCAGTATTTCGATGAAAATCCGTACTTTGAAAACAAAGTACTGTCCAAAGAGTTCCATCTGAATGAGAGTGGGGACCCATCTTCAAAGTCAACAGAAATCAAATGGAAATCAGGAAAGGTATGAATAACTTGATAGTTTTTGTTGCATTTGATAATTGAAATGTGTGCCTGTGCCTTGGGTGATCATGTTCTGTAAATTTGAGTAATTTTACTGCTCTAAGTCATTGGCCATGTGTTTCCAGGATCTGACCAAGCGCTCCAACCAGACACAGAACAAAGCGGGTAGGAAGAGGCAACATGAAGAGCCAGAGAGTTTCTTCACCTGGTTCACTGATCATGCTGATGCCGGTGCTGATGAGTTGGGGGAAGTCATCAAGGATGACATTTGGCCAAACCCCCTGCAGTACTATCTGGTATGTCGGGCGTAGACCAAATACTACTGTGTGTGGCCAACTGGTTCCAAGGGGAATTCATCTAAGGAGCCTATGGTTGCTTTGTATTCAGGTACCCGACATGGATGATGAAGAAGGGGAGGGCGAGGATGACGAAGAAGATGAGGAAGGTCTCGAAGACATAGATGAAGAGGGTGATGAAGATGGTGAGGAGGATGAAGAAGATGATGGTGAAGATGGCGAGGTATGGCAAATTATTGTGCAACACTGAGTGTGGTGTTTGGTACCGTCAATTTCATCAAAACATTTTCTTTCTTCAGGATGACGACGGAGAAGACGACTAAGAAATGACATCTACCCCGACCCTCAACCTTTTATTCCCCGTTTGGTTTTCCACTCATGTTCGGGAGCAAAGGTTTCTTTTTTTATTTTAATTTTTTATTCATGTTTGCTTCAATTTCCATACTGAAGCCTCTTCACCCGGTGATGCGATGTTCTGTTCCCCTTTGACTCATTTAAGCCAATGGCACTTTGCCCTGAATTGTGAGAACCATCCCCGAAAATCATCTCAAAAACAATAAAAAATGTACAAAAATAGCATCAGTATGGCATCCTGAGTAGAATTTGAAGAGACAATTCACGCGGAATTTCTGCTGTATAAGGTTGTGTGGTAAATTAACTAAAGCCATGGTGTAGTTGCCTAGAGCTAGCAGACCTCTTCAATGTTTTTTTTTTCCCGTTCATTTTTTTTTTTTTCATTTGGGGAGATAATCTCAAAACTGTTGTTTTTCCCCTATGTGGTTAACAAGTACCAGCTCATTCCTTTCACTTGTAATGTTAAGCATGGGGCGGGGGGTCAAGCTGGGATGGGGTGAGGAGTATGTTGGTTACTGGGGAGAGTGGTTATTTTGACACCATTTCTATGGGATTTTTTTTCATTGTATTGTTTTACAGATATCCATGATGAGATTTGAAATGACATTTTTAATAAAGAACAAAATTGAAAAAAAAACAAGCTTGTAAATTTTGGCCCCCACTGCTTCATGGGTTCAAAAAATTTATCTCATAGAATCTACATTAATCACCCTTTCCTTTTCCGCTGGGGGGAAAAGAAACTGTTTTAAAATTGAGGTGTACAACTTGCTTTGTTACAATAATAAAACTTACTGTGTATTCATGTGTGGGAGTCTTGAAGAGTAGGCATTTACAATTTAATAAGAAAAGTTCAGATAGCAGAGGCACTGGGGCTTAATTTAATTGCATTTAACCTGTGAACGACTTCGGTATCATCAAGAGACTAGAAGCAAAGTCTTCCGTTAAGAGTCTGTTGGTGATAAATGCCAAGAAGGTCTGTTCTGATTCCTGAAACCTGGATTTTGGGACAGTCTCAGGCCAGTCACTCGGCTGGAAGGCCCAACCTGAGAAGGGAGAAAAATGGGAATCATCTTTCTGCTTCCAATGGACAGCACAAAAATTCTTCCAGAATTTTCACAAATTGCTGCAACAACTTGTTTCAGCATTAGGAGCAGCTCATGGAGGTGAAGCAAGGGTCTGGGAAATGGTAAATTGTGTTTTTTTTTCTGCAGGATCGCTTAGATGTTTATATTGTGTCCCTGAGCAAGATACTGCACTTTTTTTCCTATCCCTGGTGCTCTGCTGAGGTAACGGGTTTCCAGTAAAAGGTGGTTTTGAAGCACAGATCAAATTTGCCTGTGAGATTGATAAATTTTCCAAATCTCGGGGGAAGGTAAGTCTTGATTTTCTTGCATTTCACACATCCACATTTTAATTATGTGAGTTTTTAATCATTAATACCACGATGGCGACCAAACCATAAAGGAACAGCAAGTTAGCACGATGAAGATTTTGATTCATTCGTTTCAGTCCTCAGTACAATTGCGGTTTACATGGAAGCAAACACTGATAAGTTTTATAAAAAAACGCGTAAAAACATAACTGAGGAAATCGTGCAATTACGATGTTTGTCTACTGTTGAAATGTACAAACATTCAGTACAACAATACTTGGTAGTACGTTGGGTGTGTCGTGACAGTTAGAACTACAAACAGACAGCATTGTACTTAGTGTGTACACTACACGAGGGTCGTACCCACCTAAGTGCGTTCTACACTGGTGGCATGTGGCCATTATCCAGGAGAAGCCCGGAAACCAAGAGAAGCGCTTATCGGCCGGCCAGTGAAGGATGGCGTTGGCTTTTCTGACTGTGATCACTTCGAAACGGAGCCCGTGGGGATTTTCGAAAAGCTGAACCGGTACCAGCCGATCGCCGCCCATCGTGTGGTTGCGGGACGAAAGCGCCAGCTGACTAAGGACAGGGTGGATGTCCGCACCCTTCACCAACTCGTGCCCGCAGGCTCGGCACAGTAACACTGTGTTTGCGGATACATCCGCCGAGGCTGGACACGAGTTTACTTGTCGACACGAAGCGAGATAAAAAGTTAGAATAAAGGGAAGACAAGACGATAATGTTTGTTTTGGTTGTTCCACGGTTCCACTCATGCCTACCACATGCGGTCCAAAGGATATTGTATAGAAAACAAGCTAGCCCAACACTTCACACGCTTTTGTTTTCAGCAGGATGACGTAACGGCCCAACGCGGTATGGTTCAGACGTGTGTTAAACCACAGTTAAAATAAATATGCCGCCAATAATGGTGTTAACCCGTCCTGGAATGCGCGTTTACGTGGTGATGCGACGTGGTTACGCGGGAAGAAGCATCGCGTAGCGTATTAGCAGGCCACGCTAACACCGCCAGGGAAATATCACAGCATAGGAAGGTTACCGATATTCATGCATATTCATGAGGCGGGAACCAAAAGCAAGCGCTCTGATTGGATGAACAAATATAGCCCCGTCCAGGCGCGCGCCATACTCGTGAATATGCATTATCAATGAACTGACCGAGAGATATTTGTCGCTAGTCACTGACTGGTATGAAATTTCGAGCCGCCACAGACATTTTAAATATTTAACCCCTCCAACTGGACCCAGACCTCTGACAAATAGACAAAGCCGCCGTGTGAACCCGCTCAGAGAAGAGAAGGCCAGGGATTTAATGTTGGAAGCTGACCCTACAGCTAGTCGTGTCTTCTCTCCTATCTCGCGATATTCACACTTTCAGGTTTGTTTGTATGATAGCTGAAATATTCAGATAACACTGTAATACACGTTCAGGCATTTGTCACTCTTAAGACTGCGAATAATACGATTACATCTTAATGTAGCAGTGTAGCCAATCAAAGCGTGCGATTCGGGTTTATTACTAATAAATATTCATGATTTTCTCGATTCCCGCCTACAGTTTGCATTCCGGAAAGGACGCATAACAAAACGGGAAACGCACACCTTATCCTATGCCCTGTTTGTATGAATGTGAATAAATCTATTTTCATTATCCGTGTGACTAGCTAGGCAAGAGCACTCTGTCATTTGTTTCCAACAACAACATGTAATTATTAAGTCCGGCCACAGAGCTGCATTTCCCCGCTGGGTATGCTGGAGAGGCACAATTTCTTTCAATTGTCATACCACCCTGTCCTCTTCCTTCCCCGGGTCGTTACTTGGAAAGAGCATCCTGACACTGAGGATATTCAAATCGGTTATCTCTGTTTAGTAGTTGTTTTCTTTCTGGCAGGGAATGGTATGACTCGTCTTGCACACGTTCCAAAACGGGGGAAGGGCAGTGTGCAGCCTAGCGGACAATTTAGGAAGGGAAAAACAGAGAAAACACGACCCGATGCGTAGTTGTTTGATATGTTGATGAATGACACACAAGCCCTCAAGTTAAACCATCGGCTATTTCCCCGCGAAATCAAAGTGCGTGGATACTGAGTGGGTCTTCAAATATCCTGGATACTGAGTGGGTCCTCAAACACCCCAAGTTGAATCGATGGGACCAAACGTCCTATTATGTGCAAACACGCCAGCTCAATACCCTAATATTCGAAGTCGTGGATTATATTGAAATAGAAACTGAAATAAACGCCAAACTTCTGTTATTTGACCTTTGGTGTGTTTCCAGCTGAAGCAACATGGGTCACCATGTTGGCGCCGCCTCAATGCGTATCACTCCGCCTCCCCCTCGGCGAGAAAACGGCACAGTGAGGGCTTAAAATGGAACGCTTACATTCACGAGTCTGTCTGCCGTTACCAATAGCAACGCCCATGACAACTTGTATCTACCAATCGCAATAGGGGTTACTGAAAATGAGCCAATCAGAATTTGTTTCTTTTCCAAAACGGTTTTGTTTTGCGAGAGGTCACAATTGGACTAGCGATGCTGTGTGGAAAACGCAAAATGCCCAGTATTGTCGCACAAAAGTAATGAATTAGCTTATTAACGTGCGCCTCTTAGGCAACGTGGAAGTTTTTCTTCGTCGTCACAGGATGAAAACTCGAGATTCGCCGCCTCCCGTGCATGTTCACGTATCCGAGACAACACCTGTACATGTTCATATGAGGAGGAGTCCCAACAAAATTTCACAGGTTTGCGCGAGACTTTTATTTTAGTAAAACATCTATGACAATGAAGTGCCTCAAAACCCCAGAGCGCATTCGGGGGGTATTGTGTTTACTGCAAACTATGCATGCCGAATATTAATGGGATTATCACTAATAATAGTTATGTAGATCACTGCAGCTAAGCATAGATGTATAATTTGAGATGAGCGGGGTGATTCATAGACTATTCCCCGAGTCAAAGTCTGACATCATAGTAGGCAGCTCCTCTTAGCTCCCAAGACACAATTGTTACTGTACATGGCATCACTACCCAAAGTGTTAATTGGATGACACCACTTTGTCAGTTTTGTTGTTCCCATATTGTGTATTTATGTACCTCTAAAGACTTATTATGTAGTAAGTGACACTGTTAGCAACAATTATTTGGATGTGCAGTTCAATGAACCGTTGAATATCTGTTGACAGTAATCAAACAATATTTCTCACGGTGATCTTGTCTTGTGATGCGCTTGACAAGATCTGTTTGTCAGGCCTACCTTAGAAGTGACACATCTTTGGTCAGACGAAAACAAGACAAAGTGTCGCCACATCTGGTACTGGTGAACTACTGAAAACCATTAAATAAGAATTGGACTTTGTATGCAGTTGTTTGCCCTCAGTGAATTGTTTGCTTTCAGTGAATGACCCGTGGAGGGAGGAAAATGCACTGTCTGAGAGCAAGATGTAATGCAATAAATTGTAATACTAAGGAATGTGATTTTAAATGTACTATTTCTATATTTGCTTCAAATTAGATCAAAGATGCACAAAGGAGAGAAGCTGGAGGAAGGTCAAAGGCCCAAATACCATGGATTCCTCCTGGAAGATTGTCTAGCCGAAGAGATGTGGGCTCGTGTAAAATGCAGGTCATTTGCCACTGCTAATCAGCATTTTTATCAATATATTAACATAATATAATATTATAGTAAATATATTGGTTAGCTGACATCATGAATCTGACTGCAAACAGTGATAGACTAATGAGTGCAACATGGTGTTAGGGATTGAATGAAAGATTATTTTTTGACAGTAATGTATACAGTGCTCTGGAGTATTTTTTTCAATGCAAATTTTCTTGTGGTATGCTTTTTGTTTTTACACTTAAGTCACCCACAGATATGCCCACAATTTTCACCTGCTTAATCATGTTAAAAAATATTTTTGTGTTTTTAATGACTCAGTCTTGGAGGAAGGGAGGTGGCATGCAACATCAGTCAGAAAGTGGGATCCTCATTCAACAGGACATGGCCATGCAGGAGGATGAGCTGGGAGCCACCTCGAAAAATCTTCACACCTTGATTAATGAACAAGACAACAATCCCTCTTCAATAAAGTATGTATGTTGTTTATACAAATAAAAAAGAACGAAGAGCAGCATTAGGAGATACAATGAATATGTGTAGTTGTGTATATGAAATGATTATACTTCAATTGTATTTAGATCACACACAACAGATCCATGATAATATGGAGAAAAAAGTTTTGGAATCAAACAAACAGAATCCTCAAAGAATCAAATTTCTTCCACTGTGTCTGTGCTGCATGTATTGGAGAATAACACTATATTTTAGAGATGTCCGATAATATCGGCCCATCGATATTATCGGCCAGATACTAGCATAAAAATGTAATATCGGTATCAGATTTTTTTGCTTTAAAACCGGTAAGATAAAAACTGATAAAAATACAATAATGCATGCGTTACACTGAAATAGTGCCTATGCGCTCCTGAAGCGTTTACCGGCGCACATATCGGTATCGGTAAATTGAGAGTTGGACAATATCGGTATATCGGCAAAAAAGCCAATATCGGACATCCCTACTATTTTTCTAGACCAACTGCCAAAACCGTATTAAAGAATAAAACCAAACAATTTACAAATATTGATAGGTAAATAATTTTTTGATCGTGGTAAAGAAAATACAGTCCTCTGATAGAAAGTTGTCATAAAAGCATTTGCGTGTCCAGTTTCATGTTTTCCACCTTTGCCAATCTAAACTATTTCCCTTGAATGGACAGCATCCTAACCATTCAAGTCCGCGGTGACGTGGAGGAGAAAACAAAATATTAAAAATTTGAATCGTTTCTCAAATTGGTGTGGATTCAGAACAGTACAAACTGTTTTTCCCACTCGCCAAAAATGTAGAAACTGAAAAAGTTATCTCTGAAATCCGACTGACTGTGTGACTGTGATGGAAGGTCATACAACACATAAATGTTGAGAGAATCCTGTTCAAGTTGAATGAACTTTGCCATGATTGAGGTTGTGGAATTTTGGCTATGGACTGTGGTGGAGATGGGAAATATCAATGATCATACCGCGCTACATTTTCTCCCTTTTTAGGCCACATTTTGATGCTTCACAAAGAGAGACGGACCAGCTTTTGAGGGCTCTCGTAGAGACAGAAATTGACGGCATCGCGGTGGCCAGTCAGCTGACAGCTTTGAGAGAAACCATCGACAGCCTGCCAAAGGTAATCCTCAGGGCACTGGTTCTGTTTGTTGCAGTACTAACCACCAAATTAATGTGGAAAAACTGTAGTACCAATACAGAGTGTAGGATAGGTGGGTGTTACCATGTCTCACTGTATTTCTGCAGGACAAGCGTCTAGTGAAGACTGACATACTTGCACTCGGACGGCAGCAAGATTTATTAATGTCGAAAATCGAAATGTTTGACCAAACAAACCACAGCCTGCGAGAGCTGCTTAGAGAGTGGAGTGAATGTGAGGTGAATGAAAGCTTATCATATCCATACCTTTTTGTTTTACAGTTTGAGTTTGCTGTTCTCTCTCACACCTGAGGGTGTGTTGTTTATAGACCAGCTACAGGACCCCATAAATGAGTTTTTGATATAGCTTGAATTAATGATAAAGAAAGCAACATGTCAAAACATTGTCAGTGATAATGATTTTGACAAAACCTTGAATTCAACTTCAGATGCTACGTGGAAAAATAAACACTCATCAAACTCAACACTGTCTTTTTAAATCCACTCTATCATACTGAGCAGATGAATCCCCCTTCGATTGACATGCATGTCAAGTGCTAATTGTTGTGCTATGTCAACAGAAACAATCCCTGTTGCTGTCACAGCAGAAAGAGTCATTAAAGAAAAGGCTGGTGAACTGTGAGGCAGATAACATGGTGAGTGCAATATCTGAAACACACACACATTAGATATTTGACAACATTGTAAGTGATGATATAACTTTTTCTCTTTCTTACAGCGTCTGTCAGCCAAACTCTCCAACAAAGAAAAAGAAGCTTGCAAGCTTGCCGAGCATTTGGATTATGAAAAGGTTTAAATGTTTGGAGTGATAAAGGGAACCCTATTCCTGGTTCCCTATGTTTCCAGTGTTTTTTTTTTTTTTTGACATTTGTGCCTCAACAAAAATCGAAATCTGATGTTAGCCTTCTTTCATACCTCCAAATCGTGCTTACTCACTGAATCTATCTTAGCAGGACAATATGAAGACAAACGAGGAGCTTTCTAGACTTCTGGAATCAACAAGAGATCATCTGGAAGCCCAGCTCAACAGAAAAGAAGCAGAAAACAGCATGATGGCTGCTCAGCTTCAGGTTAGTGAATGTGGACTTCAAGAAAGAAAGAAACCTGCCAGGACTCTTTAAGCATGTTTGCTAAATTTCACTGCTCTGCGTAAAAATAATGTGTTGAGGAAATAAGTTTCTAAGAAATATCTGAACAGACAATGGAGATAAAGAGGATCGTAAGAAAGCAATGCAAACTCTCAAGAAATTCAGTGTCTGTATATTTTGTGTTTTGGTGTTTTTCTTCGGTTGAGTTGAATGTTTTTACATGGTTATTCAGGAGCCTCACGAACTGCACCGTATATACATTATATACAATGTCATTTACATTTTCTTCACCTGATGGAGATATCAAATGTCCCTTTAAAATGAGTTAATGCATAATGAAGGTGTTACTGCAGGTGTAACTGTACTTTTCAAGGAAAAGTCTTCTGTTAAACGAAATGAACAAAATAAATGATACCCCTAGTAGGTCAACAATGATAGAAATCATAAATTGAATAAATAGATGAACAAATAGTAACAACAACAATGATTTTGATATGATGACGATAGTTTTCCCTGATACTGGAACAAGCAGAGGTTAGAACACAATTCAGTGATTTAAAGTCAACTGTCTGAGAGGTCGATGTTCTTGTTAGTCATTAATCGTAATTCAAATTAATATGTCACATTATACTGTGAACTGTATATCAATCTATGAATAGATAGAAGTACTTAGCTCTGGTTATTAGAAAGGCTTTCACAATGAAGAAAATAGCATCATCACCAATGATCACCATCACAAATAATGCTTTTTGCATTGTATTTGGCTGACAGCATGGTCATATGTGATGTTAATTCGATTTAAGTAAACCGTTCATCGCATTTCAATAGATAGAGATATTTTATTCAGTGATATATTTTTATTCACACTTAAAATCTTTGAATTTGCTCCAATCAGAGGATGCAGCAAACTCATGACCAGCAGCTGGAGGAGCTCCAGGCCCTGCAAGAGGAGCTGAAGACCCTCAGGCATCGGCAAGAGGAGGAGCAGCAACGGAAGGAACAGGAGGTTCTAGATATGCTCACGCAGCAGGCTGATAGGGCAGAGGAGTCCAACAGGCAGCTAACTGCAAAACTTCAAGAGAAGGTTGGTGGAGCACTGCGGATGTGAAATAAAATGCAGGAGAACTGTGTTAAGAAACCCCTGGTTGTCATTTTTGTAGTTGTTGTTGGTGTTACTATTATCATTGTTGTTGTTAATAATAATAATAATAATAATAATAATAATAATAATAATAATAATAATAATAATGATGATAATAATAATAATATTATTATTATTATTACTATGATTATAAAAAA
>OMPJ01039491.1:0-23271 GCA_900312935.1 Carapus acus | reverse complement strand
CTTTCCTCCCGCCGCTCCCTCTCTTCTGCCTCTGCCTGCCCCTCGCTCGCCCTCCCGGCTCACACAGAGGCCCTTTGCTACACTCTAAAAGAGGATTTCATACTGCCAGACGTGTGTGTGCGTGTCTGCGTGTGTTTATGTGTGCCTGTGCGCCCGTGTTGACTATTTAAGGGCAAAACTGCGTTCACAAGGTAAGCAATGATTGCCGTTGCCACGGGGAGGGTGGGACGCGGAGGTGCAGATCGGTTAGTGATTTGCGGGAGGCGGAGACGAACCTAGAGGACGCTGCTCGCAGGTTGCCGTCCGCCCCATCGGGGTCGTCTTCCTATCGGATGATTTGCTGTGTTTGACTAACGGCTGCATGGCTGCTCTCACTTCCTCTTCCCAAACCAGCAACCAACCCCCCTCTTCGCGATACCTCTCCGTCTCTTCCGCTTCATCATTAACCACTACCTCGCGAATGCAAAGTCCGATTTTCCATTTATGATTCATTGCAGCGGCCCTCGAATGTCCTCGCTCTCTCGCTCTCTTTCCACTGCACCAGATCTCCTTGGCAGTTGTAAAGTAGCCACCCTGTTGTCAAGGTTGCCCTAATGAATGGCTGTTTGTCCTCCCGTGTGTGTGTGTGTGTGCACGAGCCCGGAGCAGAACATTGTTTATTGTCGTCCTAATAAGCTCAGTGACAGAAAATGGTGTCAAATTGCGCCCAAAGTCCTCGACATGAATGCACTTTTTCTCCCTGACGAGGAACGGCAGCCATTGTGTGTGCCAGCAGGCCGCCGCCGTCCCCGTCCCCGCTCACGTGTCTCAGAGCGCTCCTCATCGCCACGGCAGGGAACGCGAGCCGCGGCCACGGTGCCGGGGAAGGAAGTTCGCACCGGCGTGCAATGATTTGTGGCACTGGCTTTATTTTTCCAGCGGCCCCTGAATGCATCGCGGGCTTGTTTCAATGTACTGTGGTAAGAACAGGAGTGTGCAAGCTAGCTAGAGCTGCAGTAGGGAATTTGTAGCCTGTATCCCCCTCCTCCCCTCTTTCCCTGCTAGCTTGGGCGCGCTGGTTGACCTCTCCACCTCGGCGTCAGCCAGGCAGAGAAGGCGGCTTTTGTCGGGAGGGCGAAGGCCATCGGGTTCATAATCAAATCGGCCGTCCCTGTCCTCCACCCGCTCCCTTCGTGTGTCTTCCAAAGGCTCGTAAACGTGACGTAATCTGCACGAGGACAAATCGCCTGATTTATCTGCGCTCACCATCGCCGCACAGGCCGCTGCGGCCGTGGGTTAGCGATCACAAGGCGACAACGAGCGAGAGCGCCGATGGGGAGAAAAGATGGCGGGTTGGAATGCGCGGCACGTCACCTGCATGCCGCTGAGGATTTTCACTCGGATACCATAGTGATGTCGTAAAGCAAAACAGTTTAGCGCTGACAGCGGCGGAGTTTCATTGACGAGAATCTGGGCGCTACTCAAGTAGGCGTGTTTGGACCTAAATTGGCTTCAACTTTGTCTTAGTTTTGAGCGTGTGTGTGTGTGTGGGAGGGGGTGGAATCACAGGAACGCTCACACAGACGAAGCATTTCTTCTCCTCCTCATAAAAGCAGGTTGGAACACCCTCTGAGTCAGCGGGCCTCGTATAATGCTGACTGCACACCGGTAACTGCCGGCGCTCTGCGGTTGGGCAGCTCCTGTTTGACTTTGCGGCTTTATCGTGACCGTTTTTTAAGTACGATAAAATCCACCCAGGTCTCGCCGACTTCAGGAATTGTCAGAGTGGACGACTGTTCTAGAACTTATCCGTCCATGGACCTTTCCACTGTATTTTCACCTCTGACCCTGTGTTCAAAACAAATCTTTGGCAATGGATTGGTGTTGACTTAAGAAGGGCAGAGCCGTTGAAATCTGGGCGCTGTAGAATGTATGGAGATCAAATAGCTGCTCCCAGTTTGTCTAGAGGGGGTGTGTGCCCTGTGTGCACTACACTTTATTGTCATATTTGCGCTTGAAGTCGTCTGTTTGTTTTCATATATTCTGCACCGATGTTGACTTCATGTGTGCCGTGGAGGCGACGCAGCCTTGCACAAACACACCCTCGGCGTTTTGTTCTACCCAGAAAGAGGGAAGTGATATTGTTGGTGTGTTTCCGTCTCTGTAACCTCACTTTGGGTTCACTTGGGGAGAGAGAGGAAGCGTCTCCGTCTTTGTAGTCCGACCCAGAACGGAGCTCCGCCTCTCTCCGCGGGATAAGGCAGGCAGGCAGGGAGGGAAGGAGGTAGGATGGTGGTGGTGCTGGTGTGGGGGGTTGCCCTCCCAGTTCTGTGTAGCAC
The DNA here is from genome assembly GCA_900312935.1 of Carapus acus. Taxonomy (NCBI): domain Eukaryota; kingdom Metazoa; phylum Chordata; class Actinopteri; order Ophidiiformes; family Carapidae; genus Carapus; species Carapus acus. Next base: position 20,953 of record OMPJ01039491.1, on the reverse strand, counting down.
CTCCTCTCTGGTATCAGGCCATGTCTGACGAGCAGGCGGGAGTTGGGGCGAGGCATCCTGGGACTGGCTCCGGGAGTGTGTGTTTACCCAGGGATGAGCCGCCCGCTCGCTAGCACGCTCGGCAATTACGGTGGAGCTCCAACGATTTCAGGGGAGGGAAAGACTGTTTGCTTTTTTCTGCAAGGCGTTTATCGGTCCTGAAAGATCGTTAATGAGCTGCCGGGCTGGACCAGCGGTACAGAAACTGACCTGTTCTGTCTCTGCTGGAATCTTTTGGGGGGAGTTTGTCAAGAGCCGGCTAACTTTAGTTTTTATGTCTTTCTCTTAATGCAGGATATTATTCCAGCCCGCAAACATGCTTGAGGGAATCGGCTCGCAAGTCATGGACATCTACAGCTATCTCTTGGAGGGGATCGGTATGTGAGATACACACAGACACCTTAGCCCACGTGCTAAGACCTGTCTTCACCTGTCATGGCCTCACTCATCTGTCCTCATCTTCTCTCGCCTCAGACCCTCGAATTCGCAACTACCCTCTGATGCAAAGTCCCGCTCCCATGTCCGTGTTGCTGCTGTGCTACCTGTTCTTCGTCCTGTACGCTGGACCTCGCATCATGGCCACGCGCAAGCCCTTCCAGCTCAAGGAGGCCATGATCGTCTACAACTTCGCCCTGGTGGCCTTGTCGATATTCATCGTTTGGGAGGTAGGCGGCGTCGGCCAAGACACATTTGAAGGTGAAGATCTTCGCCCGTCCTAAGCAAAGATTTCTCGCGCAGTTCTTGATGTCGGGTTGGCTCACAACGTACACCTGGCGGTGTGACGCAATCGATAGGTCCAACAGTCCCGAGGCGCTGAGGGTAAGTCCACGCAGACGCCAAAGTCGTGACCGATTTGACACCTCGGGTTTCTCCACCAACTCCTCTCTCTCTCTGCTGTTCCCTAGATGGTCCAGGTGGCTTGGCTTTTCTGGTTCTCCAAGATTATCGAACTCATGGACACCGTAAGTCGCAAGCCCGCGTCTTGTCACGTTCTGCCGATGCAATCTTGACATTTTTCAAGACGCAATCTCCTCTCGTCTCAGATCTTCTTTGTGCTGAGGAAAAAGGACGGCCAGATCACATTCCTGCACATCTTCCACCACTCCTTCATGCCTTGGACCTGGTGGTGGGGAGTGGGATACGCACCCGGTGAGTACGCGTCCACCAGCATTGTTAAAGGATCTTTGGGGTTTTCAGCAAACACTCGTCTCCTGGAAATGATTAACCAATGGTATGTGGAGCGTGTCCATTAGGTAGTTTAATGTTTGTCCTCATCTCAGGGGGAATGGGATCGTTCCACGCCATGATCAACTCTTCCGTCCACGTCATCATGTACTTCTACTACGGCCTCGCCGCTGCCGGACCACGATTCCAGAAGTACCTGTGGTGGAAGAAGTACATGACCGCCATTCAGCTGGTACGCGTCTTTCGTGAGCTAACCGCCCTGTTCAGGGGACGCAACGGTGGACTTTGGACTCCAAACATCTATGCTAACCTCTTTCCGTCTTCCTCCAGGTCCAGTTTGTCCTGGTGTCCCTCCATGCCACCCAGTATTACTTCATGAGCAGCTGCGACTACCAGTACCCGCTGGTGATCCACCTCATCTGGATGTACGGAACCTTCTTCTTCATCCTCTTCTCCAACTTCTGGGTGCAGGCTTACGTGAAGGGCAAGCGGCTCCCCAAGAAAGACATTACGCCCTGCGCCAACGGCGCGGCGGCCTCGTCGACGCACACCAATGGCAAGTGCCGCGAAAACGGCACCAGCAACGGCATCAACCACAGCGTGGCTCGCAACGGCTCCGCCCACCACGAGAACGGCGGCTCTCACATGGGGAAAATGAAGAAGGCCTAAAGAGTTTGGGAACAGAGAAGCGCCCGCGAACCTGCACAAGCTACAATGGATTCCAAAGATAATTTTGTGTTTCTGTTCTAGTTTTTATTCCGAGGAAAAGGGGAGGTGACACGGTCAATGATTTCCACAGTTTGGGGGTCCCACACTGCATTTTTGTAAAGTTTCTTCTTTTTACAGTTTTGACTTCGGGGAAACCACGTATGGAGCACAATGTATGAGGAGAAGACGTCTCGAACTAACCGTCTTCCCTGATGTTGCACCCTTATTGTTCAGTATCGCAAGTGACCGTTCGCCTCACTTGTCTCACTAATCACCCGACGCCACCCCCCCCCTTCCTGTGGACAGACGACTGTATAGTTTCTGTCAAACTTGAACCTTGTTTTTTTTGTACATAGTTTTACAGCCAAAAAACCAAACTAATTGTATTGGTATGCTTTTAGACTTTCTAAATTTTGTTACATTGTATTTAAATTAAAAAGCAAATAAACCCGATTTGAAATTTAACGCGTCCCAACGCCTGCTGCTTTTCTGGTTTTCCATTTCTTTCTCTTCCGCCATCCAAGAAGGGAGTAGAAATGGAGGGCGAGCAATTTTGCGGACAAAGGGAATGGCACATTTGCATGGCATGCCTCCGCTCTTGTTCTTGAGCGTGGCAAACTATGCGCGGCGTGGAGGAGGTGAAACAACGGCGCCATTCTGCCCCTTTTGTTTGAGCCGATTCATCCAGAGGAGGAGGGAGGCACAGAGGAAGCATCGTCCCGGGGGGGGCCCACCCGGGATGGGAGGACGGGGGACGGGGACATGAACCAGAACTTTGGGTTATAGGCTTTTAATTTAAATCTGTTTTTGGCAATGCAGGTCACAAGCAGTCACTTCTCGCACATTCAGTAAGAAAACATTCTATAGGCAATTCATTCAAGTGCATCAAACCTCTACTTATCTACTACAGTACAGTACTTCGAGTCATTCTCTTTTCATTGCTCAGAGGGTTGCGGGGCTGAATCCAGCACCCACTTAAAGGTATTCTTGATGGAACTGTTATTCATTTTCTTTATGGACTATACCGACACGGTGTCGAGCTACGAGTCTACGTCAAGGCGGCGCTGCATCGGCCCCGACTCGATGGTCCGTAGTAGTTTCATGCGTGCCCGGATTGTCTGCTGCAGGGCGGAGGAGAGACGAGCTGAAAAAGCCACGACAGGAGTCGGGCTTTGTCTCCTCCCGGTGCCCGTGAGCAGATGAAGGGACTTTGGTTCTTGGCCCACCTCTGGTTTGCCCCTTTTTCTTTTCTTTTTTTTTGTCAGATCTGCTCAAGAACCCCTTGGCAGCACTGACGAAAGTGCCCCGGACTTTGAGAGAGAGATGTGGGCCCGGTCTTTCAGAGCAAAGCGGCGACGGCCCCGTTTCTAAGTGATGTTCTCCAGGATGTAGAAGATGAGCTCCATCACGATGGGCTCGTCGCTCTTCTTGCGCCCCCTGCTGTGGATGACGGGGATGAGCACGCTGTCCAGGGCGTTGAGGTACTGAGCAGGGAGGGGCTGCCCGTTACTGCCCGCCACGAATCCCACCTGCTGACGCAAAACACAACAAAGATTTCGAGAATCTGCAAAAAAAAGAATAAAGCATCTGTGGATGCAATGGTTAAATGGATATCTGTGACCTCTTGGGGGTCAAAGGTCACCCGTAGACCAAGTTTGACCATCCCGTCCTCCTTCAGCAGTTTGAGATGCGGACACAGTGTCAAGCAAAAGGCCCTGGCGATACGCTCCGTCAGCCGACTGTGCTCGGCCGAGTCTGTGGCGCCCCCTTTAGGCTGATCGCCCCTCTGCAGGAAGAAAACCTGCACACCACATGCACACACACACGCATAACATACACAAGCCAATAAAAACATCCTTTTCAGAGAATTGTTCCCCACCACACCTACCTCGGTCCAGCGTATGATTTTGCCATTTTCCTTGTACTCAGACTTCTGGAACATCTTGACGCTGGTGATAGACTCCATGGACTTCCCGTCGATGGGGCTGATCACTCTGCGAGACACAAACACACCGCAATAACTGACTCAGCTGCTGTCAAACGCGTCCTCGGGTGCATTTCAAACAGATCCTCCTCAGCGTTCCTCCTCAGGAACATTTTCTTCATTGTTATGCTTATGCGACAGACATAATCCTCCATCACTTCCCGTTTTTTTGGATTTATCCTCTTTCCATTCCTCCTTCCCTTCCTCCGTCCGCTCACCCCTTGTTCACAGTGCACTTCTCCTCCATCCACTGCACCTGGACCACCTCCTGCGTGTCGGGCTGGTCCAGGCGGCCGCAGGTGACGGTGTAGCCTCTCATCTCCCGCAGGGAACGCCGCAGCTCCGCCATGGTCTCCACCGTCACCTGCACCATCAGCCCGTCTGGGGAGAGGGAGAGCGATACAGGAGACACGCACGGGGAGACACACACTCGCCACCACCACCGACAACACACTGAACACACTCCTGGACGCACAGGCTGTTATAATGCACACACACGTACACATACACACACACAGATTATCAGTGTCTGAATGAAGTCAGGGCAGCATCACTGTCGTGAAGGTGCATCGTAGATGCTACGATTGAGATTAGGGTATTGATTCATCATTTATATGATATCAGATATGTAAACATTGTGCACTGCTCAAAAAGATAAAGGGAACACCTAAACAACACAATGTAACTCAAAGTCAATCACATTTTCCTTCAACTCTTCCAGTCAGGGAGTAATACTGATAATCTTTATTCTTATCTTTTATTTCATTTTCCACAACATGATGAATTAAGATTTCCAACTGGAATATTTCATTCATTGAAATCTTGAGTGTGTGCTTTTAGCGTTCCCTTTACTTATTTGTTTATTTATTTTTCTATGTATGTATGTATGTATGTATGTATGTATGTATGTGCATTCATTCATTCATTCATTCATTCATCATTTTATTGAGCAGTGTATAAGATATATAAATATCTTATTTCAGACTTTGAAAATATTAATGATAGGTAAAAATGCACATTTACTGAATGTTATTAAATACTGTATGTAGCTACTTTATTTATCTATCTATCTATCTATTTATTTATTCATTTTATTCATTTATTTATCTTTTCATTAATTTATTCATTCATCGTCAAGTGAACAATACGTCTATTTACTCGCTTGTTTACTTGCTTGTTTACCTGCTGTATATTTGTGCGCTACTCTGTTTGTCTGTTTTGGTTTAGTTTGCCTTATTTAGTTTAGTATAGTTTGTTTTACTGTGCTTTGCTGTGCCTTGCTGTGCGTTTATCTGTTTGTTTGTTCCCTGCCCTCCCTGACGTGGGACGTCCTACCTTCCACGATGCTTGACTTGGCCAAGTACCCCGCGGTAGCTTTGAGGGCACTGCTGAATATAAAAAAACACGACCCAGTCACTGCAACGAGACACAAAAACACACTCGCATCACCACCGGGTCTCCTTCGGCGGGAGGGAAGCCTGACACAGCGACACCTAGCGACCCTAGCGGCACGGTGCGCTATAAATATCCTGTAGACGGGCTGCGTGTTGTCTCGCGTGCGGCGCACCTTTGCGCGGCTGGTTGTGGATGCTGATGGCTTGGGTCTGATACTGGCCGTCCTCCCCCTGCACGCATATGAGGTGGGAGTCTGCCGCTTCGTTGAAGCAGGCGCCGATTGCCAAGACGTGGTCGTTGGACTTGTTCAAAGCTCTCATCATCTGCGGAGAGAGCAGAGCTGAGAGCCGGCCGAGACCAGAGAGCGCCGCCATCGCTACGTTCAGCCATTTTCTCTCCCTCACCTCGCTGTAGCTACTTTTTGGTATCTTGATGCAGGTCCTGTGGGCCTCCAGATCCACAGTGAGCCCTGGCACGGCAGGGAGGCTGTAACGGTAATTCCTAAAGTCCTGAGGAGCAGAACCAGAGATGGATCAGCATCGTAGAGGCAAGGAGGCAGAAGAGGAAGAGGAGTTGGGCCACAGCACTCACCACCAGCAGTCTCATCACAGTGTGGCCTATCTCCCCAAATAAGGCCTTCCTGAGGCGCACGCTGTACAGGGGGCACGGGTAGACTGGGGAGAAAAGGGGGCGGTCTCAAGAGGTTTTCGCCAAAAGATGTGTTAAAAATGAAAAACTAGAGAGAGAGAGAGAGAGACCCATCTTACATCTGTACTCGGCGCCCAGTCGCAGCATGAGGCGCAGGGGAAAGGCTTTGGCCCAGGCCAGCTCGGCCCGGTGCACCAGCAGGCCGAAGAGGTAGGGCTGGCTGGGCAGAGGTAGACCTTGCAGCGACTGCAGCGTCGCCCGCACGTACAGGAAGCCGGCGTGATCCTCGCTGCCCAGGAAGGAGGCGCCGAAGAGGGACAGCGACAGGTGGGACGGCACTTTGCCTGCAGAACGGGAGAGATTGCACGAGTAAACACACACGCACGCATTAAAGTGTGATTTGTAACTGTGGCGACCCGGTTTCGTCCTCGTTGTCATGTTTGACCACTAGGGGGATGAAGATAAGTGACACTGTTGCTTATCTATGGCGGCTGTGGGCGTCCTACAGCCCATGGACCACATCAGGCCAGGGTTTTTTTTTTTTTTGTGATCCAGCCCACCAAAGATTGGTGGAGAATTCACAATTTTGATTGCATTCAGAGCAAACAAAAACTACAACAGCAAAACTAACACCAGACTCTGATGCGCTGGCAAAGACGGCTGAACAACAAAACTGGTCCTATTGGATGATAAATAATAGCAAACATAATTTATACAATTTAATGATTTTTAAAATAATAGTAACGATATAATATGATATAATATACAGTATAAGCGCTGCTTATACTGTAATTACATAATGAACTTAGATGATAAAATAAAATAAAATAGAATAGAATAAAATAAAATAAGATAAAATAAAATAGAATAAAATAATGAATGTATATACACACACACACACATACACACACACTCACACAAGCATTTATCAATATGCATTTCTAGAATAAATAATAAAGGGTCAATTCTGTAAATGGGTTTTTCTTTTTTCAGAACTTTTTTCATTACTCAATGTAATTTCCGTAAAATATTCCTGATTCCTGATGTACCACCCTAAAGCTGTTTTCCTGTTTCTGTTTGATAAGTCTCCACCTTTGTCTCTGTCAAAATGTAAAAGTCTATATGGCCCCTGAGCCCAGATAATGCCTTCCCCTGCTCAATGTTCTCATGCCTCAATGTGTGAGTGTGTGTGGGGTGTCTACAATTCTTCCTACATTTGTCGACACAAGTACGCAAATGAACCAATAAGACAAAGCTGCAGCGCGCTGACCTGTGTGCGAGTCCCTGTACAGCTGGATGAAGTGTCGGAAGATGTCCTTGGGGAAGGTCTTCTCCTCCGGTAAACATTGGAGGATCACCACCACCTCGGCCAGCCCCACGGCGTGCATCCCCTTGGACGTCACACACCAGCACTTCCTGTTTACATCTGTCACACACGGCAACAGCAGGGAGCTCAGTGACGGTTTGGTTTCTTTGTTTTCTGTTCAGAAATATTGCTGCACAAATCGGAAAGGAAACACTAGTACAGTTGACCAGCTTGACCATGGCGAGGAGGTTGGCGTTGAGGACAAAGACGAGCGGCTTGGGCCTGCCGCTCTCCAGCTCCTGGATGAGCAGCATCTCGGAGGGTTGCTCCTCCACCGTGTAATCTGGGGACGACACAGAGGCACACGCAGGAATCAGCCGGGCTTGGTTTGCTGGAAACCCCGGTGCGGAGACACTTAGACTACGCGGTCTAAGACGGATGGTGTTACCGCCTTTGACCCCAGTGGAGGTGAGGATGGGGGGCAGGCCGTCCAGGGGGATGAGGTTGGCCGAGCTGCTGATGTGGCTGCTGACCAGGGCCGAGGTGCCCCAGCCGTAGGGACCGCAGGCCTCCTGGAGAGGGGAAAAGGGGGGACCATATATGGTGAGGTTGGGGTCCACCGCTTGGTTGGACATTGGAGATCTGAGGAATCTGCGGGTACATTCATGGTGGCCTTCTGAGGCCTTAAGGCTCCAGGCATCTGCGGCGAACCGGAAGGGCTCCTGATGGCCCCGCCCATCGCCCTCCTCATCAACGGCGAGGACCCGGGACCCCGGACCGGAGTGGCGGGCGCAGATTCGGACTGCTGGTTGCGTAGGTCCTCGGCAAACCACACCCGTCGTTTTCCTCTGGGTGGCGTCCCTGAGGACGGAGGGGCAGGGTTAGAGGTCACAGAGCTTCAGAGGACATTGCCTTGAGGGAACATCTAGAGGAGCTGGAACCTCACGTTTGACGAGGGTTCCGTGACAGCAGACGCACACGCGTCCCTCCTTTCCGTCCAGATGCGACAGTCTAAACCTCAGGCTGGTGCAAAGCGCGCAGAAAACCTGAAACGCAGAAAACCTGAAACACAAAGAACCTGAAACGCAACCACAGCCGCCCTCAGGATGTCTGGCTGAGGCCCGAGGACGTCCCGTCTCGTCCCGTCCCCTCCCCTCACCTTCCCGCAGGCGCGGCAGTGGTGTCTCCTCTTGGTGAAGGTGAACCTGACGCCGCACTTCATGCAGACCTGCGCCTGAGAATCGGGGATCCACTCTGGCGCCACCTCGCCCAACATGGCCGCCTGATCTTTGGACAGGATGCCGACGGGATCCGCCTGGAAGTCGTTGTCGGGGCTCCTGCCGTCCCCCGTCGCTCCGTCTTCGCCGCAGCCCCCCTGAGCCTGGTGCTGGACGTCCGACTGGTCCTGCTGGTCCAGGCCGCCCTCCTCCAGCTCCTTCTCCTCGATCACAGAGTCCTCCTTGGACGGGAGCGAGCGAGGCTTCGTCTCCTCCGCTTCGGGCTCCGTCTCGGCCTCCGCTTCCTCGGGCCACGCCGCCTCAGCCGGGCTCAGCACCAGCGGGCTGGAGGACTCCCCAAAACGACCTTCGCCCCAGGTGGAGATGGAGGTCACGGTGCAGTGGCCCTCCTCCACCTGCCTCAGCACGCGGTGGGACATGGATGGCGAGGCCTTGATGGCGCCGTGCTCCGCCGGCTTCCGCTCGGGGGGTCCGAAACCGGTCCGGACCGCACCCTCGGAGGCGGCTTTGGACGGGGACCCAGGTCCCATCGGTCTGCAACCCAGTCCTGGCTTGGAGACGTCGCCATCTTTGAGCACCAGGAGACACGGCCGGTTGAGCCAGTGGTGCTTACTGTCCCTCAGAGACGGATTGTCTCCTTCATCTGGAGGAGAACACACACACACACTCACTACAGTAAGTGACACCACTCACACATGCACATTGAAAGCAGGGGAGTGTGTGTTCATACATGTAATGGCCATTTAACAGCATGTGGGCATTTATCTCACCACCTCACACACACGCCTGAGCTCTCAGTCGCCTCTGAAGGCGTCGTTACCGCAGCGTCGCCCTTGAGGTGTGTGTGTGTGTGAGTTGAGATCTGGCAGCAGGGAGATGTAGAGGTGTGTGTGTGAGTGAGTGAGTGTGTGTGGACAAAATGCTGCTGTAGAAGCAATAGCAGCACTCAGGCAATTTTACGAGACCACAAATCACCTGCGTTCCCCCAAAGCACCAAGGTTATTTTCTCCTTTTCGTCTTGGAAATTTTCCGAGAGTTTTGTCTCGCCTCGGTGAGGATCCATCGCCGTAATTGCTGAGGTGAAACTCCCCAAAACGCTGCTCGTGATGAGGTATTGAGCTCCAAAAAATGAGCTCGGGCGCTTAACTGGGAGGAAAGAGAAAGTCCCGGTGCGAAGGGGGGCATTGCAGGTGTGTGTAGTGGAGGATGGAGATGGAGTCATGGTCACGTGGTTGGCCGATACGTAAGAGTTTGCCTGATGAACTGTCCGTGAACTCACCATCACAGCATTATTCTGCCTGACAGGTGTGCGTGTGTGTGCTTGCATGCGTGTGCGCGTGCGTGCGTTTGTGCTTGCGTGTGTGTGCGTGTGCGTGCGTGTGCGTGTGCGTGGTGTGTGTGTTTGAATGCGAAACTGAGTGCTGTGGGTCCATTTGATTCAGTGGTGCTTTTAATTAGCACTGCACCCCGACCTCACATTGTGTGATTATTGGAGTGCAGCATACACAGGGGCGTACACACACACACACACACACACACACACACACACACACGCACGCACGCACGCACACACACACACACGCACACACAGTTAAGTAATCCCCATAAGTATGAGAGAGCCCGTGTGCTCGCACCGTGATTCGCAGTGATTCATGCATAGTGATTGAAACCTGAATCTCAACATTGAATGAGCTTTGCAACCCGAATATTCACCGAGGTTCTTTGAGTCCTCTTTTAATATTAATTCGTGTTCCGGGTACGCCGTGACATTGCCAAAAACTCGTTAATAACACAACTCATCAGGCGGCTGAAAGCTGCAGTGCGGCTGGTTTGAGGAGCTCCGAGATCAGCTGGCGGAGAACCGAGCCCGCTGCTGTCCCGGGCTGAGCGGCGTCTGAGGCGGTTACGGAGGTCTACACACACACACACACACGTGCACGCACGCACACACGCACACAACCATCCATCCAGCTGGCTGCGCGCCGCTTCCCGGGGCCGGTGACGCATTCCGCACACGTGTGAGCGTTTTAATCGGCTCACGGAGCGCAGCCAGGCCGCCAATGCGACACTCGGCGCCGCACCGAGAGAGCCGAGCCACCGCCACGGCAACGCGCTCCTGGAATCGCTTGTGCGTGTGCGAGTGTGTGTGCGCCCGTCACTCAGCGAACGACGGGCCCCATCTCTCTCTCACACACACACACACACACACGCATGTTTGGGATGCGCAGAGATGCTGCATCAGCGCTTCTCGCTGGCCGACAGACGCGCACGATCATCATTTCGTAACGCGCCGCCCGTGACCGCGGCTCCATCCCCCGTTGCTTACCTTCTGTGATCGCGCCCAGCAGGCTCTCGTTCTCGTCGTCCCGGGCGGAGAAGAACTTGAGCATTTTTTATCCGGGTTTCATTGATGAAGAGGGGAAGAAACGGACCGAGGCGGCGGCGGCGGTGGTGGTGGTGGTGACGGCGGCGTCGGCGGCGCTGCTCGCTCCCCGGGCGGGCGGAGGATGGGACGCTCCTCTCCTCTCCTCCTCTCGTCTCTGCCCCCCTCTGTGTGATCTCCCTCCTCCCCGGATTCTCTGCAGCTCTTTGAACAAACTCTCCCCGCCGTCCCTGCCCAGCCCGGAGCTGTCGCCAGCCCCTGCAGGACAAACACATAAAAAACAATCGTAACAACAGGCGCTCGGGCTGCTGCTGCTCTTACTCATCTTCATCACATTACCCATCCAAGTGCACCCCACCACCACACACACCTTGTCCCCTTATGTTGATTAGGTTCTCAGCTCGGAGGGAATCAAATCAGGACACGTCAATCAGAAGCACCTCGGCAATGACCACAGCACCATGTAGAAAATGTTCATCAGCTTTTTTTTTTATTCTTGTTTCATAAACAAAAACATCTTAAGACTAGCATTCATGATGACTCACGGGGAGGTGAGGGGACTTAAACCCATGTTTCTGATGATCTTTAACCACCGGCTGGTGTGACTGCGACATCCTCTAGTCACGGGAACATTTAAAAAAAAAAAACATCTGTGGTATGTGTGTGTGTGGGTGTGTCTGTGTGTTTAGGTGTGTGCACGTGTGTGTAGTGTTTTGATATGCAAGGGCTGCTAGATTTAAAACACCGCAGGGTTCTGGTCTCGCTGCGGCCCGGTCATCTGTGTTTGTGTGCGAGTGTGTGTGTGTCTGTATGTGTGTGTGTGTGTCAGTTGGCCTCGTTCTTTGAAGCTTCATCAAAGTTCTCCACCAAATCTGCAGGGAAAGTGAGACAATGCGATTTAAAACATTGATGTTGCAACCGTTTTGTTTCAAACTCAACACCAAAGTTGAAAAAATAAAAATAAAAATAAAAAATAAAATCAATTTCTACGAATATTACATTCTATGTTTTCATACTGCACAGAATAAAGGTCAATTTCCATTTACAGATGTTTTGAAAAATGACTCTTGTGTATTGCGGCAAAAAGGCAAACACGCAAAATCTGCTAAGTGGGCAGATCTCACCGCTATATTTAGACATGCTAGCTGTGCAGAGTGGTGAGCGGCTATGCAAGACAGCAACATTCAGATCCAAATCATCGGAGGCAACGGATGGGATATTACATAATATCTATGCCAAAAACATTTAAATGCGCGAGGACGCATTCATATGAATTTGTGTGTTTAATTTGTTTATTTATCATCCGGCCGTACCTGGAACGTCATCGTCCTCCTCCTCGATATCCTCTGCCTTTGGAGCTTTGCTGTCCAGAGCTGCTGGGAATCACACAAAAAGAGGTCAAGCCTGAGTTTGTATCCATATTGTTCAGAGAAAATTGACTGTGAGGTAAGCCATTGACAAAAAGTCAAATAAAAATGAAGGATTATTCATCGATGGCGATAAATGTGAGAAGATTTGGAGCTTAGGATGAGTGTTCAAGCAACAAGACTTATCACAAAAGAGCTAAAACGTCCATGGCTGAGTGTCACGGCGCCCCACGGAGGCCACGCCCACCTTGACGTGGGAACTGTTCGGCCAGCTTGCGCAGGCTGCTGAGGCTGTCGGCGCCCAGCTGGCTGAGGATGCCGGGCAGCATCTCGGTCAGCTGCTTGGTCTCGGCGTGGCCCGTGATGGCGAAGGTGTTGGCCGAGAGGGAGGCCTGCACTTTGGGGTTGTTGAAGTGGATCACGGTCCCGTCGTCCTTGATCATGTTCACCTGTGGGGAGGAGAGAGAGTGAGAGAGTGAGAGAGGAGCGGAGGGTCACGATGGAGGAATCTCTAGGGCGGATCTGCCTTCAACGCTGACGTTACTGTACCTCCTCTATTCCTGCTATGTTGTTGACTGCCAGCTTCTTCAGTGAACTCTGAAGCTTTTTGTCGTCGGCTGTGGCCGTTCTGTGCACCACCTTCTTCTTTCTGCGTGCAGAGCCCTGTGGAGGAGAAGAGGAGGGAGTTGTCCTTCTAAGCCAGCTGTGACCGAGCAGGTCAGAAGCAGAGAGAGAACCGTCACCCCATCTGGGGTGTGTGTGCAGTCGGTTCAATGTTTACATATCATACTATTGTCATCATGACTGGATTATTTCTGACACATTTCCTGTTTCCTGTGTGAATCAACTGCACACTCTGTTTAAGGTCATGTTGGACTGTTCCTATTGAGTATTGTGCACTTCAACTTTAGAAATAAATAAACCTGGGGATGCCTGGTGGAGCTCTACCTGCCCCATCTTGGAAGGCACCTTGACATCATCTCAGGATTTGGCGCTATACAAATAAAACTGAATTGAACTGAAATGATGAAGCCAGATTGAGATGAAGTGCACAGCAGACAAGCAAAAGCATTTCTTACACATAAATTGTGGCTTGCACATTTGTTTGAGTAGCTTGCAACTACTTGGGAAGGAAAAATCCAATAGTTTGAAACATTCAGAAGCACTGCATGTACAGTACTGCTGCAATAACAATAAACAGAATGACAATCAGTCAGCAACAACAATGCATCAGCATAAGAATGAGAAATGCTTGAGAAAATTCCTGTTGCTACTTCTGACGCCTTGTTTACAACAAAAGATGACGAATTGACGAGGATTAATGGGTAGAAACAGTCCGGGCACACCCTGAGAGGTGGGGGTTGTTGCACGATAGTCATGTTAACAGAACAGAAATTAAAACCCACGATGAAACCTCTAATAACAGAGGTCACCGCGGCGGTTTCATCAGTTTCCCAGTGTGCATGTTAACCTGTTGTTAACGGCTCATCTCGTCGGACTCCCCGAGCATCTCACCTTTCCCCCTATCCGGACCTGGGCTTGTAGTTTGGCCAACTTTTCTTGGTTCATGTTGTACTCTAGCACAGGGGAGAAAAGCGAAGAATGTCAGACAGGAGCAGCTGCAGCTGCCGTAGCCGTTTATGTTGTTGTTGTTGCTGCTGCTGCTACAGATCTCCGCACCGCAGTTAGCCGCGCTCACACGGGCTACCACCCGCCTGACGTAAATACTGCTAAATAGCACCGAGGGCACATAAACACCTCAAATCAGCGGCACAAACCCACCTAAAACAACATAACGAGGCAAACGGGAACGCGGAGGTATGTCCCCAAACCTGCAATGCGTGTGTACGTGTGTGTATGTATGTGTGTTTGGCTAAGCAGCTGCTGTAATGAAAACAAACACGGCATGGCAGCGCCTCGCCGCACACACCGCGGCCTACGACACACACCTTCACAAACGCGGGTGAACGCGAAGAGAGACAAAAGTTAATGCTCAAAACGCGGAGCGTCCGCGGCCGCGCAGACACGCACCGAGTCTGGGTACAAACCTGCTAAACTCCGCTCGGCAGCATGCGAATGCGAAAGATGGTGGGTATGAGGAAGGGATTACGTCACGCACCATATGGGTCTTCTTCTCCCCCGTGTCCGGTACCGAAGCTGTATGCTGCCATCTAGAGGGCATTTGTAGAATTACAGAAACGGCAGAATCCCACACATCGAGTTTTTATTTATTTATTTGAAACGCCCAGGTTCACAAAAGAGAAATGACTGCCTGCACAGAGAATAAACCGACATAGAATGCGTTGTGCTTGTTTTGTGTAATAATCTGTTCATCTATTCATCATCGATCCTCTTATGGTGTGTATTGAAGAACACTAACAATGTTTGCTGCAGTGTAAACGCTCATTTTAGCCCAATGCTGAGGGGAAAACTGTCCGATCATCATATTGTTTAAATTGAATACTTTGGACAATTAGACTCTGCGACAATTGAGCTGTGTCCTTCCTCTATTTACATGGAATCACATAGAGCTGTACCAATCTCACATAATCACACCAAAAAGTAGGACAAAAGTTCTTAAAAACGCAAATAACAGAGACAAACGTTTGGCTATGACTGTGTCTACATGCTCATTTCCAGTCAGGAGTCTTGCGCACGAGTTGAGATAAAGCCACATTCCTTTCACACCTTTTGGCAGTGCTGGTCGTGAAGACTTTTGTTTTCTTGATCCTTTGTTTAATTGTCCTAAGTCACAACGTAGGATTCTGGAATTCAATCCCCGCCTAGAATCACATTCAGTGTTCCAAAAGTGCTCTTCAGTTTTACTTGGAGCAAGATAGCGTTTGAATAAGATGGAAGAAATGAGGTGGGGTTTGGAATCAGAATCTAATTCAGATGGGTTGTTTTTTCCTTTTAGAGAATTAGAGTTTCATCTTTCAATGAAATAAATTAACATTTCATCCACCTCCTCACACAGACTACAACATCAATGCAACTGACATACATTTACTTATCTCCTATTTAAAACTGTCAAAAATGGAAGAAATTTACAAGTAAAGGCAGGTTTAGATCCAGACGTATATCACATCATAATATCACGATAATCATCACAGCCTTTATTCCACAGCATATTTGTGTTGAGTTTGACACACCCACGTTAAACAGATATCCAGCACAAACTGAACCACCTAACAGCTCATGTGAAAAACAAACAGAGAGCAGCTGCCATGTTGAGCCCAACAGTCTCAGCGTCCCAACTAACGTCTCCTCTGTCCACTTCCAGATGTGCCGGGAGAGAAAATCCTAAAATATTCCTTCTGGACGGCCGTAGTTCCTGCCATCAATCAATGAAGTTGGCCTCCGTATGACATACTGAGCGTGGACGCTCCTCTGCTTTAATGTCAGCCCGGCGCTCAGCTGATGGCGATGTCGGCCAGGGGGATCTGACCCATGCAGCGGCACTCGGACAGAGCCAAGTTGCTGGTGGTTTCCACCGAGTTCCTCATGGTGCTGCGTTTCCACCGGTGCAGGTTTTGGTGGTCGGTGCCCCAGAAGCAGCGGAATAGGAAGAAGATCTTCTTCAGCACGCCCTTCCTCAGCAGGATGTAGACCCAGGGGTCCAGGATCTGGTTCCACGTGGCCATGCGCACCACCAGCAGCAGGCTGTAGGACGCGGACTCGCCTTTGGCCCGCACGGTCAGGATGATGATGTGGATCTGGAGGGAGGAAGGGTCAGAAGAAAACCAGAGAGGGATTATATCCTCCTCCTTCTTTATACTCTTACCTCCATCCTTTGCATATTGTAAGTTATCGTCAGAGTCAACACACAGACGTGTTCCTGAGTTGTTGCTATGGAGACGGTCTATTGTAACAACAAGCGTATTATTATGGTAACAATGGTCCCTCTGTACAGCTGTCAGCCCTACGCCCATTAGCAACAACAGTCGTTAAGTTAAGATCGAGAGGCACCTTTGAAAATTTGTTTTTGAATTTTGAATTTCACATTTAGAAGATGGAAGCGGTTCAGTGCAATACTCGTGTTTTTAGCTTGTAGCTTGGCGGCTAGTAACGTGCACGTCGGTGCAGAGAGTTCAAGAGGTCACGCATGAGGTGACGGCTCAAAGTGAGAAATGAAGACCTGGAAGCTCGCTGGATGGAAGCCTGGAAGAAGAAGAGAGATGTGATATACGGGAGGAGACAGACGGGCCGGACGGGAAATGAGAAGCAGGAGGCGGAAAGCTTAAGAAAAATCGAGATCTGCAGCATCATCCTCTCATCTGGCGCCAAGATTCCCTCATATTTCAGCGTCTGCCTGCCATAACGGATTTGGTCACAGGTGCTGGAGCGGAAAAGCGGGAGAACCCCGCTGAGATGTGAGCACTAACCCCTTCCCCCGCTTACCAGCAATGGACCCCAGCAGATGCAGGAGACCAACATGATGGCCAGCAGCTGGCAGATCATCTCCAGGTGGTAGGAGGTTCCTCTGCAGTGGTGCTTGCGGCGAAGCCTGGACTGCAGCAGGGCGCAGCTGGTCAGCGTGTTGCAGATGATGGACAGCAGGAGGGCCAGCAGGCCCAGCATGGAGAAGAGCAGAGGCAGGAGGACGTCCAGCCAGTCCTCCGGGTCCTCCATGTGGAAGAAGCACCAGCTCCTGGACCTCTGCACCTCGTAGGGTCTCCACAGCAGCACGGGCAAGATGGCCACCAGCCCGGCCAGCAGCCAGGTGAGGCCCAGCAGCTTCCTCATGTGGTGCGAGGCCACGGCGGTGGAGTGGAAGATGGGCCTGGTCACGCCGATGCAGCGCTCCACCGCCATGGCGCTGCCGAGGAAGAGCGGGCTGAGGCCGAAGAAGACCATGCAGACGCCAAAGACGCAGCACAGCACGTGGTGAGGGTCGAAGCTCTCCCACTTCTTGTCCGAGCTGTAGACGTAGAGCACCAGCGAGCCGTTGATGAGGTGGCCCAGCAGGTCAGTGACCACCAGGCTGCTGGCGAAGAGGAGGAAGGACGCCTTGGACTTGATGCGGATGCGGTGGTAGGACTTGATGAGGATGAAGAGCGCCAGGCTGTTGGAGAAGATGCCCACCGTCATGGAGATGGCCGAGGCCGTGATGGACAGCTCCTTCTGGCCGCACGTGCTGTTGGCCGACCGGACCCCGGACCTGCAGCCCGACTCTGAGCTCCCGTTGGCCGACATGGCCGGAATCTGGAGGAGATTTCCACAAGGGAGACATCGATCAGAAATCCTCTAAACGTACGGAAACTCGGAAAACACCTCGTAAGTTCACAATTTGTCCAACTGTCCATCAAACTTCTTATTACAGCTGACTTGGAAATGTGGGTGTGGTCAGAACACTGTTTTCTCCCGGTCACGTAGTGTGTGTGTGCGTGTGTGTATGTGTGTGCAAGAGTGCGCGCGTGTGTGTGTACGATTTAAGGATAATGACTCAGTCTGGCTAAGTGCAATCAAACGTCACAACAAACGTGCCTGATAACAGAAGATAATCAATATCGGTATCGATAAGAGATAATGAACGAACGTTTCGGACCAGCGTGTGTGTGTGTGTGTGTGATGCGTCTCACCGTGGCCATGCTCTCCTCTCTCACTCTCCTGCGCCGTAAACCAGCAGTCTCCTCACCGCCGGTATCTCCTCCGCACTGTCATCGAGGCGCCGTGACGTCTTATAGATGCCATCAAACATCCCCGAAGTGTGTGTGTGTGTGTCAGTGTGTGTGCGTGTGAGTCGGATAGAGTGAGAGAGTGAGAGGGAGAGAGGGAGAAAGAGAGACAGAGAGGCTGCCCGGGCGACTTTCTCACTCGATCCGTGTGAGCGCACGGAGCCGCGCCGCTGGTGTGATACTGCCAGGTCACTTTGGCTCACACACACACACGCACACACACGCCCAAACTCCATCCGCGGCTCGCTTGCTCCACTTTACCGGCAGCGCGCACACTGTTTTTGCCAAAGTGTGATAACAGAGCTGAATAAATACCCGTTAAAACTTTGATTTATGTGCCAGCAGTCCGGTTTTATCCCAATACGTAACTCCCTCTCCGTTTTAACCCTCCCACTTCTTGTCTGAGTGGACACACACTTACACACGCATTATGGGTGAGTGTGTGTTCTGTTCCTCCTGTTCTGGCGGCGCTTTGACGCCTGCTCTAGGTGATGACAACCTGAGATATCTCGACTAATATGCTTAGGAGATTGTCTTGAAGCTGAAATAATATTTGTAACGCCTACAGTAACCAGGAGAACTTGTGGAACACTGAATGAGCCTGTGCAGGTGTGTGCGTGTGTGCGTGCGTGAAATTCATGGCGCAGCGGATGGGAGGAGTGCGACTTATTCTATTTCTTTTTTTAACTAAGCAAATATGGAGACGCTCAACTTATCTGCAAGGACACACACGTGGATAATGGAGCGGCTGTGTGATGTACCGAGACAATCAACAACACTGAGACGCATAAGAAAACACAAAGCTATGCAAACATCATGGCGGCGGACTCACAGCTCGCATGGTAGCTGTGACATGCTAGCACTCAGCAAAACTATCATTATCATTATTATCAAATTCTGATTATTATTGTTGTTGAGGCTGTGTTTGTTGTTTGTTGTGATTATTGTAATTATTATGAAAATCAGTGCTATTGGCGTTAATTTGTCATTATTCCTATAATGGTAGGTTAGGGTTAGGGTCAGGGTTAAGGGTAGGGTTAGGGTAAGGGAAAAGGATTGTCAGGGTTTGGATAAGGGGATTTTCTTTACATTTGAATCCTTTTTCTTATTTGTGGTAGCATCAGTGGTAGCATAATGACATCTCCACCCACAACAATCATCTTAATAATCCTGCACAACAACCATAATGCTGCTGATGATTCACGATTATTGTGGTATCGATTCTCAATATTGCTGCCACTGTTGTTGCCTCAGACTCTCACAGCCGGTCGAGAGAGAGAGAGAGAGAGAGAGAGAGAGAGAGAGAGAGAGAGAGGGAGATGGAATATGAGAAAGGGACACATCCAGCCACAAGTGATGAGCAGTTAAAGCTGATGCGCATGGAGACATGCGGCTCCTCGCAAACTGCAGGACATTTACGGTCAGGGCCGCCTAATGAGCCTGCGCTGATGTAAAGAGAGAGAGAGGGAGAGAGGGAGAGAGATAGAGGGAGACAAGGAGAGGGAAAGGGAGAGAGAGACATTTCATCTATTTCTCATTAGCGCGTGCTGAGTGCTGCTCCTCTCCATCACTCCCTTTGTAGCGATCGCTCTTCTCGAGACAGGCGGCTAAAACACATCAACACACGCTTTTATCTATTTATTTGTTTATCTATTCCTTTCATTATTTATTTATGTAGTCACCACACCACACAGGCGGTAAGGCTCCCCGGCACGAGGAGAAACCCGCTTAGGCGCAGATTGACTCCAAATTAAAGGCGTCGGACGCGTTCGGCACGTCATGGCGTCCTCAGCCCGGTTTTCTTAGATGGGGATGATCATGGCTGTCGCCTCTCCATCACGCCGCTTTGCTTCTCGGCAGATTGGGAGTCAAATGAGGAGGTAATCAGCTCGGCCGTGTATGATGGAGGCCGTCCTCTCCGCTCAATGGGGGCTCCAGTTGGACACCAAGACGCCCAGCAACACTCGTACCACATGTTGTTTCCACGGCCATAGACGTGGAGGACATGTTCCACCAATGGGTTTTGTCTCTTTGCTTCCCACTGTGACACCACAGAGGCTTTTCTGTCCCTTGGATGGAGTTTCTCCCTGGAGCCTGATGGCGGCTACTCGCATTTCCATCCATCCACGCCGGCGACATCACACCTGCCGGCGAGGTGTCATGGCGGCCGTCCGAGCGCCGAACAGGTTGGTCACAATCGCCTGGTGCAATCATGTTCCCTTGTTACTCTCCACCGGCGCGGCCGTCCCGGCCCGGCAGGGGGTCCGTGTGAGGCGGAAGGAGATTGAGGGAGATGAGGAAATGGGCCGTAATGGAGGCTTCTCCTCCGGTCCGTCCAATCAGCACCACACCTCCCGTCCCCGCGTCCCCAGGATTCCGTCCGTCCCCCGCCTGCGCTCCCTCCCGCTGTCCCTCTCTGCCGCTCTGACACGGAATCGACTAATCGTGCGTGTCAAAGCTTTTCACCAAGTCGAGATGAGCCGAGGCTTTGGACTCGACATGAAGTCGCTCAAGCCAACATACACACATACACACACACTCTCTTCCCCAAACTCTCAGATTTCCTCTGCAGTTAATGAGACCATGAGGGAAATATCTTCTTTGTCTGAGGCGCCTGAGAACAATCGGATTGGTGCCTTGCTCAAGGACACTTTGACATGCTAACATGAAATGAAAGCGCCAACCAGGATTTTACACTGTCAACAGATGGATCGCTGATAAAAAGTTTTAATTATGATCAGAAATAATAACATATTATCAGTAAATTCACTATTGTTATTATCATTATCATTATTATGATTATCATTTTTACGATTATTATTATTATCATTATTATTGTTGTTGTTGTTGTTGTTATTATTGTTGTTGTTATTGTTATTGTTATTATCATTATCATAATTATCATTATTGTTATTATTATTATTATCATCATTATTGTTATCATTATCATTTTTATTATCATTATCATTTTTATCATCATCATTGGTATTATTATTATTCTTACTTGTTGTTATCAGTTATT